>CM076405.1:30925432-30997426 GCA_038363315.1 Mugilogobius chulae | reverse complement strand
TGATTGTTGCTTTTTCAAACTCAACAAGGAAGAACTGTTAGTAGCTCTGCTCCGAGCAGCAAAAGACGTCTAAATCAACTTTTCTTCTCATGAAAAATACATCTGCCCCCAGCTACAATCAGGTAAGTCATTTTCATGCTGGAAACATTGCATTAAAGGTTTTTCCTAATGACACTGTTTTTCTTTGCAAGTTACTGTGAAGTAATCATGTTAGGCTGATATCAACATGCTAACTAGCACGCCCACTAACAGACCTCCGAGGGGGAAGCTTAACACAGAGAGTGAATCAGAACAACAGCTTTATATCAGTCACTGCTCAAAAACTACAACACCAAATGTGGACTTTAGGAGATATATTGTGTCAAATACAGACACGAAGACATGGAGAATAAATAAAGTGATCCAGAGGTCCAACGATGCTAACGGTAGCTGCGAGCTAAATGCTAACGTGATGCTAGCGCTGCCTGCCATGTTTTAACATCTTTTTTTAAACTTTCTGTTTACTTTTCTGACATAACGAAACATCAGTAACCTCCATTTAAAACACCGGTTGTAACTCGACTTGAATTAGTTGTGCTAAAATTCACTTAATTTGCCAGAAAACGTCTTAAAAGAGGTAAACAGTTTAGCTTCCCATACTTATATTATGGTGAGGCAGGAGACGCTTCCCCCTCAGCAGGCCCCAAATCTGACGCGTTGCCGACTGTATCTATAGTTTTAAGATACATTCAGTGAATACACATGCAATACATAGTTTGACAGCTCATAATCTCTCACAGTTGAATTTGCTTTGTTAATTAAACTAACCTGTTTTATAAATATATTTATTTTGTATTATTAAATTGTACTTTTTACATCACTAAGTTTACTAGAGGAGCCACCTGCTTGACTCTGTTGTTCCTTTAGCTGTTCTATTATATTGACAAAACATTTATATTCCCAAAGAGAATGTTTTATAGTTTAAATTTTCTGTTTTCACAGAATCTTACAGTTGACTTGCATCAGTTTTGTTTAATAATTTCCTCTTGTCATTTTCAGGTCAGTTCATTCCAAGTCCTGATCTCCATCAGCAGCAAAGAGAATTGAAGATAAAAAAGTATGACCTTTTGCAATATTTCTTTTATTATGGGGTATCAATTCAGATAAACACTACAAAAACAGTTTACTAATTCTGTGTGTTTTTCTGTTGTGTGTTACAGATAGAAAACAACAAGCAGTGTGTGAGGAGAATCTTTCTTTCTTACAATGTGATGACTACAAACTCATTCATAAAAGCTGGATATTTACCTCAAATGTGGACTAAGCACCAGTTTGAAAATCTACTGGGAAAGAGAAGAGGAAGCTGTTGCCATATTGACTCTTAACGTCACTAATGTGACTTTGCTGATCCACATACAGGCAAGACACTACTGTAACATGTGTTTTTCTGTTAACTTTAAGATGCCTTAAATATTTATTTTGTGCGTTCAGATATGTATATGTTTGAGCACAACTGTTAAATAAAGAGCATTTTTAAATTAAATGTATTTCTCTTTTGTATCTCATAGAGTGCTTGTAAGTAGCTCCAAATGAGCAACTCCACAAGTCTCACTAATGTCTCAACTAGGACTCCATTTGTTGTCTCACTTATTGCTCCTAGTGAATTTTAGGAGAAACACATGAGAAAGAAGTCAGACAAACTAAAACTACATTGAGACTAAAATGAGAATCACAATTTTGTCTCCTGAGCTTTAGAATAGACACATTTGAGCAGCAAAATTTTCCTCTGGGTTATGTTAACCCAGACTGTCTCATAATGTTTTGATATTGTTTTTTAGCCAACAGCTATGTGCATGATCCATATTTGAGGCACAAAGTGAGTTTCAAAGAGCTGGATTGGTTCTCACTTGCTCTCTTTTTTTTTTTGCCTACAAAACTGAACTAGGCTTCTTTTGCTCCGCAACAGCACTCATCCCAAAGAACCTTTTGTGGTTCTTGTAATAGTTTTAGTTCCTCCCCCCTTTTAGACGTGTTTACACATGAAACAGGGCCAGGAACTACGTATAGGCAGACTTGGATGGAACCCTTTTTATCTTTTGCTCTCAGGAAGATACACATATTGACATCAGTGGGAACTAAAGTTGTAGAGATGCCAACTAGTTTTGCTTCAGAAAATAATAGCTTAAATTACGAATTGTGACGACGGATGGTGGAATCTCTCTAAAATCTGTTCGATAATGAGAAGGTGCAGCGAACATGGAAGATACTAAAGAAATCAGCGACTGGTGACACAGCTGATATCGGCAAATTTCTTGTAGATCATTTTTGGGCTGTATATTAATCAATGGGACGAAGGTTCCTGGGAACAAAAGCTTTCTGATATGAGGAGATAGGAAAGTTTCTGGTGCCTGGTTCTTAACATGATGTACCCAGCAACTAATATATTTTATACACATATAGAAAAACAGAGTATACATAAATACTTCAATAATAATTAGTTAATGACCTTGTGAAAACACATTCAGTATAGCATGTGTTTTCACTTTCATTTTGTTTTCATTTTAGTCCTATCTAACAGCACTGCCATCTATCGTTACTAAGATGACAGAACACAGATAGAAGTCCTATTTAGGCCAGAGTCTTAACATTACATTCGGGTCAGCTGGTATCTCTGCATTCACATGTCATCAGGCAGTGACATTTCCTCTCTGATGTGGCCTGTGTGACCGTTACACTGGGAGACTAAGCCAAGAGAGTGAACTGCTGACTTCATGTGTCGCAGTGCTGTTCTGTGACATTCTTTTACAACTCTGTCACTTGTCGGCTGCTTTTGAAGAGTGCAGACTCCACAGATCTGAGCAAGAGTCACAAACATTGAACGTGAGAATAAGTGGTGTGCTGTGGAGTTGTTGTAAGTGAGTGTATGATGGTGGTGAAAATACGATAGAAATGACTAGAAGACAGTAAAGGTTACAGTTGACATTTTGCATTATTGTTTGTTGAAAAGTGACATATTGGCTTCAGTGATGTTGATGCTGCAATACAAATGCTTTTGTTAAATATTCTTAAAACAAGAAAAAGTTGCTTGATATAGTGTTTCCTTCTGGTGGTATGTGATGAGCTGTATGCTTCAATATAATAACACTGGATTTGTTGATCCAGTGTTTATTTTGCGTGTTTATTTTGCGTGAACAGCAACTTTTACACCAAAAGGAAAAACAACAAAACAACCCTTTGTTCCAAACTATAATAATGGAAATTTTTGCAAATTGGAATTTTATTGTAAACTCTGTGATTTGTCAACTTTTACTCTCGCACTTAAAAAATATTTGGCTTTCCAAGCACCACCAAGTCAAAACTAAATCAAATATAAACCCCAAATCATTTCTAAACTACCTTATCCAAGTTAAGCATGAATAAAGTAGTTTGAAATAATAATTATATAACAAATATGTATATATGTGTTGTGTGTTTTTCTCCATCCACACCCCACTCGGAATCCCATGCACAAGAATCAATTAAGTTGGAAGTTGGAGTAAAAAATTTGGTTAAAAAACATTACATAAATCACACCTGTCATGTGTTTCCCACATCAGGAATTGAGTTAGAACTCCAGCTACTGACTGCAATGGAAATTGCACGGAAATATCAAATCAATTATGCAGGATGTGCTAATACTATGCTATGGATGATTTCTAGACTGTAAAAATTTAGGCGGACTTTAAAAACCTGATGTTTATTTGTGCAGAGCTTCTTCTCACTTAAAACTAGAGTTAATCAGACATCAGAGGCTAGAAGTACAGAGCATCAGCTTCACAAAGAGTCCAGCCAATTGTTTGTGCTCCAAAGGGTTCAGAAACAGTTTTCATTTGAATTTTAGACTATTTTAGTCTGGTGTTTTAATTAAAATGCAACCTCCGAAAGGGGTTAGATGGATAGATAGAAAGTAATGTTAAAACAAGTATCAAAAGTCATTTTGCATAATGTGTGCTTTAAACCAAATGAGGATCATTTAAAATAATCTCTAACCAAAAAGTGTAATAAGGCAGAAAACATAGTATGGTCTAGTTTTGTTTTTAGACTAAAAACTACTGATTAACCTTATTATCAAGACAGTTAGTGCTATTTTTAACCTCAAACTAATACATTTTAATTCCTCCTTATTTTTCCACTTAGTTGGGTGTGTTTTTGTCAAAAGTCATGGGAAAGAAACATCCCATTTTACTTTTTATTGTCTGTAAGCGCAGCAGTTTAATAAATTAATCAAATAGAAACACAATCCACCAACCATCCATCCAAAAAAATGAAAATCTTACCAGACTCTTTAATAATCTCTGCTCCCACCCAAACTTCCATTGTGTGCAACCCTCTTTTGTCTGAAGTAGCTGAATAAGTCACGTCTTAACTGGGCTTTTCCTCCATTAAACTGACAGCTTCCAAATATTTGCCTGTCTTTGGATGTGGCACAGCCTGACGCCGCTCCTGCCTCTCTGTAAATGCCCTAATTATGAGCCCTGCTGCTGCTCTGTTCACCGCACCCTGACAGGTAGCCGGAAAGCGCCGCAGGACTGTGTGAGACGCTGGGGGCTAACCAGGTATTTCTGTCACATTATTATGCACACCTATGGCAGTGGCTGACGTCTCTACCACATTTTTAATTAAGTGCACTCAATATAGCTC
This sequence comes from Mugilogobius chulae, assembly GCA_038363315.1. Classification (NCBI taxonomy): domain Eukaryota; kingdom Metazoa; phylum Chordata; class Actinopteri; order Gobiiformes; family Gobiidae; genus Mugilogobius; species Mugilogobius chulae. The sequence continues at coordinate 30,992,767 of CM076405.1, read as the reverse complement.
CTGCTGTGTTGGAAGACATCAGGTTTGGCATGTGATGGAACGATGGGTAAATAGTGTCTACAATGGGGTGTAGATGGACGTCTCAGTCTGATCCCGCATGCATTCCAATTTAAAAATGTCATGTTCATGCATAATGTGGACAATAAGGGCTGTTAGGTTTAAGGTGATGTGTGAGCATTTAACAAAGGATCCACAGAATCGACTTCAGAGATTGAAAAAAAAGGATGGGTCAATAACGTGTACCTTAATCAGTAATCACTCATAGATAAAGACATCTTCACAGTCACATAGACAGAATATCTAGGAGTCTTCGAGCAGAAACATGCTCCACAATATATTGGCAGCGACTTGCAAAGCATTTAATGCATCGACTTTGAAAGCTCCAGACTTTGCAGTTGGGTGGAGCTCCTGTATGTGCATTTATCAGCTTTTTTGTCCTTATGACATTTGTGATGAGTTGTACAGTCATACTTTATGTTTTTGCAGTGTTCTGGTTTTACAAGAGTGACACATCTGATCTTACTTATTAGAACTGCAGCAGAGTGCATGGTTTCTGATGATTTTTAAAGTGCTGTGCGTGTCTCGGATCGTCTCCAGTCCAAGCACACTAAATCAGGCCCTTTGGCTATTCATTCAGGAAGGAGAGATTTGCTATAACATGCAGAGGATATATTCGCTGGTTAACTGCTTTCTCTAAAGAGAAAGACATTTGTACAAATTCTCTTTTTTTTCAATTGTTTCGACTAGAAAAGCAAGGCAATAACATCATTCATGAAATGTGTGGCTCAGTTTGTTATTGACAAAGATTTAGATTTTTTATTTGCAAATGTGTGCAAAAGACAAACTTCCTCACATCATTGTTAACTGGAATCATGTTGAAAATAAATGAAGAAGGATAGGAAGGAGAACAGACACAAAGTGACTAAAAAAATAGATTTTGAAGCTAACATTTTATTTGTTGAAAGACACAGCTGATATTACTGCATGTATAAGATCACTTATTCATCCCCTCAGTGGTTTTAGCTCTATGGCAAGACAGAAATGTGTCTATCATCACTATCTGGACACACTCCAGAAGTAGTTCCTGGTTGACTTTATGTTACGAGTTCACTTTGGCATCCACACAGCATGTCCTTTGTACTCAGAAACAGCACTTCCCCTCTGAGGAACGCCAATTGCTCTATTAGAGGAGAAAGTAGACCACTGAGGCAACCTAATCCCCCCCTTTCCACATTTACTCATATGTTACACTGGCACTTGCTAATCAGTCAAGGGCCCCAGTGAGATCTCCAGTTTTCTCCTGCTTTGTGCTCCTGTGGTGTTTTGTACATGAGGAGAAGATACCGAAGATGATCCTTTTCCACTCTCCTCAGTCTGATGGACACAAACAATTCCCTCTTCTCAACATTTCTAAAATGGGATGCAAGTTCCCACTATATGTTACAATGGAGGAACCAAGACTAGCGTTAAAATGAAACAAATAAAATTACTTTCATGGTGCCTCTTATTTGGTATTGTCTAATAATCTAATTTATCAACTATCAAATTAGCAATTATAAACTGAAATAATTCCATGTGCTATTTGTGAGCATATGCACATTTTACTATTCGAAAATGCACCTACATGAGCCCCTTAGTATCCCTCTGTCTTTGTTCGAAGAAAGACTGCCATGGTCACATTAAAATATAATGAGGTGGTAGTAATGGAACCGTAGACAATAAGCATTTTTATGAATTCTTTTGGTATAAAACCAAATTAGTACTTGTAGCAGTACAGCAGTGACAATAACTCATTTTTTAATCTCACTGTTGACTGTTAAAGTAAAATGATGTAATTGAGAGACATCAGAGCAAATGTACATTGTGAATTATGACAGAGACCCGCTGCCACTGTTATGCTCGCTAGCTTCAAAAAGAGACAACAACAAGAGTCTTCGAGTTCCTTATGACTGGTTCTTGATTTTATGTAAATGACTGTAAGGTTGAGATTTCTGTTTGCATGTGCCTGTAAGATCCAAGACATTTTACCATTCTTGTGCATGTTACTAATGTTGGTTGGCAAAAATATCAGAAATGTAAGTTTATTATGGAGATTGTGTCATTGTATGTATGTTTTGTATGACTCAAAGTGTTTGATTTGACATATTTCTGGGTAGCATCAGTTTGCCAAGAAAAACGTGCATTTCAATCGCACTGTGTTCCCCATCATTTAATTCTCATCTGCTCAGTAGCATAACTATCAAAATGCAAGTTTCTTTATTAAAAACACACAAACAAAACATTAACAACTTACTTTGTCTAATTTTGACTTTCCAAATAAAGTTGAAGCTGTACTATACAGCAGTAAATACAACAAATAGGGTTGGAAACTTCCAAGCTTTTCAGTCATGACCAGACATTCAGCGTCTACACGACTCCTTGATCTGCTTGGCTTTGGCACTTGTCCCACTCCTGACAGTGTCCTGCTGGGTATGTTTCTGTGGGTCTACCCTAAACTCCCCTCTGCACCGTCTGCTGCCACGCTAAGTCCATAGTCAACATTTCATTTAGTGCTGCCGCCTGGAGGGAGACTGACCAGAGGAGTGGGCTGAGGACATCACACAGAATGGGGAGTGTTGTCTCAGAGCTGGAATGCTTTTACACATTTGTACTCTGTCTTTTGTGCAATAAAGAGTCTGGGAGCAAAGCAGTTTGAAGTGGGGGCACTGATTTAACTGCCATCAAATGTTTTGTTTTTGCTAAATGGCGAAGCACCCAAGCAACACTCTGAGAAGCTTAGTTGCTTAAAAAAGACCTTAATTTTAAGTCTAGCGCAACTATTCTAAAGAGTACTGTTAAAAGTCACATGTTGAACATGTTGGAGTAGTTATATAACACTGAGTCTTATTTATGAATGTTTTCTAAAAGTGTTTGTAACTTCATTTTAAGAAAATAGTAACCTGGCGCACTTTAGATGGATATGTGTTGAACTTAGATTAGATTGATTAGACTTAGATTATCCTCCTGGAACTCCCCTTGCTTAAAGATGGGTCATTTAAAGAAATACAGTACTTTGACTGAGTGACTAGTGCCAACCCAATCACATTAATGACTCATAAAGGCATATCCAATGTGCAAGTGGGATAGAAGAACAAGTATGACACAAGGACACCTTCTTTCAAAAAGGAATCTTTTTCTGCAAAAGAGAATGAATATTATTTCTGTAAATCAGAATGAATAGTATTTCTTCAAAATAGAATGAATAATATTTCTGCAAAACAGAATGAACAGTAATTCTGCTAAAACAGAATCAATAGCAGCAGAAGCACATACATCCACGGGAACTGCCATCTTTGTTTTGCTTGATTCAGGCTGTGGTCGTTTTTGCTAACAACCCCCCTCAACTGGCCTTGCTGAAATGTGATTGGGTTGTTAAACCAGTGGTTCAGCCTGCAAACCAATCGAGCTGGTGGGAGTCTAAATGGATTCCTTGAATTTGTGAAGTCACAAATATTGCAATAATCAATCTGGCTGGCCAGGTTCAGTAAAACAGTACTTGTGACTTGTTCTTAAGAATATTTTTGTTATCTCTATTATTGGTAACAACTAAAATCAAATAGATGCTTTTGTGCAATTTTGTTCTTTTTTGGTGTGTTTGAAATCTCCAAATCCTCATTGTCTGCCAGTCTGTTTGGGTTGTGTAAACTGAGCTTTATTTAATTCATGTTCTTAGTGAAGGATGTTCGGGATTAGATTTCCTCATAAACGTCATTATTGAGTCCTCACGTCTGAACTTGCATTTGTTGACATTAGGATTAGCTTTGGTGAATAAACTGAAGACATGTAGGCCAATGATATGTACACTCTTTGTATATATTATTAAAGTTGTACTATTATAGTGCAAAATTCACAAATTTAATTTTACAAGTTATTATCATAAGCTATGTAAAATACATATAAAATTATTATTATTATTGTAGTAGTAGTTTTTTCAAAATTTTGTATGTTAATTTATTCATTTTCCACTGCTTTCCACTGTGTAACAATCTGAATTGAGTTCTATATGTTATCAAACTGGGTAGACTGCAGCTGAAAGTTGTCAGGAAAAAATGGAGCATTGTAGCAATATTTGGTCGAAGCTTTTGAGCGAGAAGTAAATTTTTTTGCTAGAACCAGAAAAGCACAAACATATTTCGTGTCCAAAAAATTCGCACATTGTCTCTGTGTACACGTTTTTTCACGTGTTCGAGGATGCACTTCTGCTTTGACGCTATAAATGGTTCAAAAGAATCATGCTACATTTTGCGTTGATACAATGTTCAAAATATAGCTTGACTGATATTATGCATAAAGTGTTAATTCAACTGTAAAGTAAAATAAATACATATATACAGTAAATAAATTGGAATACTGTTTTTTAGAGAAATTGTTCCTGAAAATGACCAAAATACAAAAAATTCACAGCTGTTTTCAGAAAAGTTTTCAGAAAAGTTTTTCAGATTCAGCTCTTCAAAGAGATGCAAATGCACCACAGTCTGATACTGTTACTCCTGCCCCAACCTGTGTGTGTTCATTTCCACTGTAAATATTTCAAATATAATGTTGAACATAATTTCTTCTCAAGGATATTTTTGCTTGCCCATATTGCATTGTATTGTTTTAGTCTATGTTTATTTTTACTATGCTGTCACTCTATCTTCTATTGCACCTTATCTTTGAAGGATTGTTGTTGCTGCAGGACAACACAAGAGTACTCAAACATGCATGAATCAATTCAAATGCAACTCTGAGTAAACTAATGATGAGAGAACATTGTCTGAGCAAGCTTAAAGCAGAAATGAAGTTGTATTTTGGTTGTTCACCCCTGACTGCACAGCTTTGGGAGTTGTTGCTCCTTCTATGTTGTCCACATTCCCTATCCCAGCTTTGACAGATGGGCCCATCCAGCTACACTACAACAACAAACACATTTGTAGGACTCACTGACAGTTTTGGGGAGTCTTGGAAGTGCATCCACGTCACACAGTCACCCTTTGTGGGTCCACACAATAATAAAGCCGTGCATTGGGACTCATCATTCAGCTGGAGTTTCCAATACAAATAATCACATGGACTGACCACATGTTGCAGTCCACCCTTGTGACCATCTGACAGCTGTCCGTCACAGGGCTGACCCAGGCTTATAAAATCAAATTGGATAAATACAGCGTATCTAATGCTATTAATGCATGCTTATTGATGTAACCTCCATGTTAAATTTAGCTGTGGCTGAAAGGAAGGGCAGTATCAGATTCCATAGGGTGGGTGTTTAAAAAGGTCTGGAGATGATGTTTATTTTAGGACCCAAAGCGGACATGATTGTGGCTATACATGTTTTGGTCTCCGGACTTCTTCCTCAAAAGCACCTCTGGAATGCTTGGGACTGACAAGATTTATCCATTTCAAGAACATAATTATAGGACTCATACGTGGAGCCAGATTAGATGAGAAGATTAGCAAAGTTCATTATTAGTCAGTGAGAATGATAGTTTGATTGGTGTGTTTTAATATTAAAGTAGCCATGTAATGCAATAATTCATGCATGTTTGAGGCCATGTAAGCAAAAAGACAAAACTGTGGTAATTGCATAAACATGGAGATGGTTCAATGAAACGCCTCAAACTACTGGTATAACTGTAACTGGTTAGAATGTGGCACTGTGACGTAAACACAAAAAAGCAGGCGCAGAAAAGTTGCTAAATGTAAACAGAAGCTTGATGGACTTTTTTTTTTTTTCAAATTTTGCAAAACAGCTTGAAGTCCTTCAGTGACATTTCAGCATGTGTGCGAAAATATATGCAAATCATGTGCGATTCCCAGGCCTTGTCTAAACTGTCATATCTATATTTCACATTTTATTGTCTGAATTACCTTTACCACCCTGGAGTTTGCTAAATCAACACATATAACGTTTGGCTCAGCTTTTCCTCCTCAGGCTAGGTTTTCCGTGGTTGTCTTCTGCAGAAAGAGGAGAAGTGGTCCTGCAGTTTGGCTGTAACCTCACTGTTTGTTCAATAACAGCAGCATGCCACCCTCCACTGCCTCTCCCCTATAGATAGTGCAGGAGTGTGTTTGTCTTTGGTGTGGCATGGGACCGCGTGCTGTCTTAGTGGTGGCCTCCCTGCCCCGGCCTGTACGCAACTGTTGAACCCAGCAGAACATATCAAACAAACACTCGAATGCAGCGCTGCAGGGAGATTGAGTTACTCTCGACATGAGGAGACGTGCCCTCAGCTTTGTGTTAGGAGAGGTGCACACTCCTGTGACCTTCTAATGGCTAGGCTCCTCTGCTGTGAAAGACGTAAGAGGGTTTGAGAGGTAGATCTGCACAGTGTTGGACGAATACTTTGAACATGTAGAATGCTTGATGTCTGCATTCAAATGTATTTAGTTTTGTTGCTTGGTCAAGTCCGAGACTTTATTCTGAGCACTTGGATTACTTTTCACCTTGAAATGATGCAACACGACATAATTCAATGAAACATGAAATGATTTGTTTTCTTTCATTGTTTGCTATGGGAGTATTATAAGGTAATCATAGAGAAGGAAAAAACAATTCAATTCAATTCAATTTATTTGTATAGCCCAAAATCACAACAGCAGTTATCTCAGCCGGCTTTACAAGATATTGATTTAGCAAACAAAATTTGTCAGAAAATCAAACAATGAAACATTTGGTCGAATTTGTTAGCCATACTGTTTGATTTCAGCTAATAAAGTTTTACCAGCTAGTGGTATAGCAGCTAATTTGGAGCCCAGTTCCATATTTGGAATTCTGAGTAAGTGTCTTTGCTATCAAAGAGCCAGTCAGGAGACCTGTTATACTCAGACACGTAGCAGCTGTTGATCAAGCTAGGCTTTAGGTTGGTCAGTTACAAAATAACTAAATCATTAGCAAAATAAACACCATATTCTTGTAAAGCATTTTGATATGATAATTTTAAGGCCAAAATGGCAAGTCTGACACCAACAGTTACAAAAAAAGTGACAAAGATGTTTCAAGCTAATGAATGAGAGACAGAGACGAGAAAGTCGGATTGCACCATTGTCCACTTCCTATTGCATTGTGGTCACTGTCCAATCCTTTTACTGTTTGTGCTTTTGCTTCTGTCCTACAGACAAGGTGTTTGTCAGAGATTGGCAGTTGATTATGTGCTTAAGCTGTATTGTTGTAGATTTTTGTAGTAGCAGTGTCTTCCAGTGACTGTTACCTGGTATAAGTACTTAAATCGTATGTAGGATGCACATCTAGTGTCTTCTTAAAAAAGATATTACAATCGCAGATGAACTTATGTAGCCAGATTGTGAAAAGGACCTTATATGCATTGGTTTACCATTAGGAATGACTTTTAGACTTGAAGTGAGAAACTGGTGAGAACTGTGTGGAAACAAGTGCAACAACACTTCAAACTCAAACATGTTCCTGACACATGGTCCAAACTCACTTAATTAGAGTAATTCAAATTTGCAATTATTTTCAGTAAAAATAAGACCCCATTTGAACATGTTTACCTGTGGACACAATTGTTTATAAATTTAGAGATCAAAATGGTTTGGTTCCTTTAATGCTCTAGCACAGGGTCTCAACTCAAATGGAGCGGGGGCCGAAATGATCGGAGGCAATGGGTCGAGGGCCGCATTTAAAATTTTGGCCTGGCTCTTATATGTTCATATAATAAAATGATTACGTTGTACCTCCATATAGAGCCTACAATATAATAACAGTATTATTTAGCCTATATAATGCATTTTACATACTCTCTCCTATGCAATGAAAAAAGTAAATAAAAGTGTTTAACCAGGGTCACACTGTCCTCACAGGAAATTTTGACCAAATTGCAGGCTATTTACTGTATTCTGGTGCATTTTAGAGGTTTTCAAGTCACATTTCAACAGTAAAAGCCTTTATATTTCTACAGGTTCATGTTCCAGTCTGGTCTGTGTGTCTCTTGTGCTCTCCACACTTTCAGTCTGTTTCACAAACACTACAGAAGTGAACCTTTGTCAGGACGTCTCAGCACACATTTGTATTGATGACGATTAGCTACTGATGAAGACACGTGCGTGTCGCCGCGTGTTTGCCGCGTGTTTCCTCGTGCGTGTTGACGCGGTTACGCTCGCGGTGCCGGTTCGCATCGCTAAACGTCTTTTTCAGCAGGAGTTTATGCACGTTTCTCCACGGATATTAGATCAAATTTCGTCAAATAAAAAGTGTTGTGGAGCTTGACATGTGAGGCACTTCATTATGATATCGAATGTAGTCAGAGAAGCTCACCTCCACAAAAAGAAGAATCAACCTCTGTGCCTTTCTGTTGTAAAAGAGCAGCTGCTTACGCTGACAGTCTCTTCTCCTGCGTCTGAAGCTTCTGCTTCATAATCCTTCTGTCCTCTGTCCCATTCTTTCATGTAGAGAGTTTAAAGTGACTTTTGAGTTCTCATTCATCTCCCTGTCGTGTTGTGTTTGCTGCTGCTGCTGCACGGGGCAGCAGGAAGGAGCTGTGGCTGCAGTGCATTGTGGGACCTGTAGTTCAAATTGTTACGGCGGGCCAATGACCTACGGTGCGGGCCGCTGACTTATATGGTGCGGGCCGCATTCAATGTTAATTTGAAATCATCCCGGGGCCGCAAAAATCTTCTAGGGGCCGCATTTGGCCCCCGGCCGCGAGTCTGAGACCCCTGCTCTAGCAGCTTATACAGACAACTTACACTAGCTAGCAGAGGATGACACTGCATTTCACGTCAACAAACATCTTGCATTGGTGAAATTGTGCAGGTATTTGTCTGGAACTGGCCATCAATGAGGTCTTTTGTTGCATGTCCTGTGCTCTCGGAGGAGGTATTAAGCCGTCAACACTCCAACAGAAACTCACTCACACTTGTCTCTGATGCAGGGTTCAGTTTCAGCTGCGTTAGTGGAAAACCATCAGATAAGTGTGCAGACTGCAGCTGTAGGAGTGTATGCACTGTCAATGTCATTAACGCTCTATGTATGTGTGTTTGCAGATCTGAGGTCCACCAATACTGCTCATCACTTTGCTTTCCTCCTCAACACTACCGATTACCGCATTCTCAGGATGGACGAGGACCACGACCGTATGTATGTGGGCAGCAAGGACCACATCCTGTCTCTAGATCTCCACGACATCAACAGGGAGCCTCATATTGTAAGAGCATCATCACCTTCTCCATGCATGGTTTATTTAGTAAAGAAATTCCACAAACTCGTGGTGAAAACATTTGATTGTTTTATTTGACTTTCCTTTCAACAAAATGATAGCAAAGATGTTTCCATGCAACTGACAGACCTGTCATTTAAAGCTGAGGTACAGGAAAGTAAGCTGAAAAATAAACAACTCATCCATCACGCCTTTAGTTTTCCCTTTCATCTTTATATCATAAAGCTAGCTAAGTTTCAGATAAAAAGGATGTGTGTTTACACTTTTATAACTCATCCCTCGCGCTCACTAACCCTTTAGCTTATATCTAGTTTTCTTCTGCATGGATTTTTTTGTCCAAAAGTAAACAAAAACAGCACATCTTTTTCTCTATAATATTTTCACAATATTTCTGGAGGGAAAAAAGAACTGACTACTAATGAGGGGGAAAAGTTGGGTATCTACGGTTCATATTTTATATAGCAAACATACTGTATACAGTTGGGATAACAAACTTTTATGTGGTGTAATCTCAACAATGGATTTCATTAGAATCTGAAACAATGGTATGATGTGTTATACATAACATAGTTTCTCTCACAACATGTGGCTTATAGAACAAAGATTTCCCTTGTGTCAAATATTCAATACCTCACACACCCACCAGCAGCTTTTTTATAAAACAAACTCAATCTGAGTTTTTGTTGGAATGCTCTTTTTCTCACATCACCTTGTTAAAACCGTAATGAAGTTATGACAGTCCCTCTAGGATTAATATTGGTCTGGCTGGATATTTATTTTGCAATTGTACCCTTAATATCCAATAAATAGCAACTATGTGAGACAGGTTTGACTAAAACCACATCATTTCTGCAATTCCAGATCCACTGGCCGGTGTCTGAACGCAGAAGAATGGAGTGCTTAGTGACTGGAAAGGAAGCCAATGTAAGTAACTGTTCCAATCTCCATAGTGTTGTTTATCGGCATGAGTTAACCCATAGTTAATAGAGTGTTCTAAAATGTCAAAAGTTTATTGTGCTGATGTTAGAATGTCTCTTACTTGCACAAATGGTCAGAGGTGGGTAGAGTAGCCACAAATTGGACTAAATTAGGAGTACTGTCAAGACATTATTACTTAAGTAAAAGTACAATGTAAGAAGAAAAGACTAAAGTAGGAGTGAAGCAATATTTGGGCGACTAGAGTACCATGTCATGTCAGGCTAAGTACGCCTAAACCAACAAATGATTTTTAATACCCCATCTCTTATTGTTGACGTAAATCTTAAAATGTGTATGACTACATTTTTCAGTAAACATCTTGCTTGTTTTCATCTAGTTTGGCTATTTTGATGAAGAATTCTTGTCTTTTGCTTTGCAAATATGACAGTCCACAACTGTTACCTAGCAACCCAGTTGTAAACAAGGTTAAAAAATCCACATAAATGACATAGATCTTACAATTTTACAAATGGAAATGTTTTGCAGCACTTAATTTTGTTAAATGAATGTTTACATTTCTTCATAAATTTCTAAGTTTCAAATTTGCTTTGTTGTAATATGACCTTCAAAAGTAGAGGATACTGCAGATGAGTAGAAGACAAATAAAATGTTTAATCTATCAGTGTAAACATGTACTTTACTCATCATGTCATGATAGAAATATCGAAATATAGAAAGAAGGCTTTTTATGTGCAAAAATCATAAAAATTGTATTGAATGGAGCCAAATAGAAAACAAGCAAAAGTTTAATATTGATAATTTCATTCAGGAAAATTTAAGCCAGTGGTGAACTAACATAATCAGCTCGAAAAGTACTCTGAAAGGTACTCTTTCTGTATAAAAGTAACTTGATTGCTAATGTAATACCACCCACCTCTGCCTATTTCACTCTGTCTGACCAAGCACACGGTCAATTGACAGCGTTAATGTTTAACAATTCTAAAATGTCACATTTACTTTAAAGGGTTAGGACTGGCAAAGGGCAGTTTTGTGAATTGCTTCTTTATTTGAGCACAGGATGAGTGTGCAAACTTCATCCGTCTGATTGAGCCGTGGAACAGGACACAGCTGTATGTGTGTGGGACTGGAGCGTACAACCCAGTCTGCACCTTTGTCAACCGCGGACGTAAGCCACAGGTGAGATAAAACACAAACAGACAAATAAAATTCAATCTAAAGACAGAAAAGAAAAATACAGTGAATGTAATGTAGCTGGACTTTTGTGGGATCTCCCATGTGACTAGTTTGTTAACGTCACTGTGTTGTAGTCAATCTCCACAGTCAAACTATTACATAAACAATAGCACAATGAAAACTAGCTATACTTGAAGAATTTGTTTTGTGTTTTGCTTTTAACTTACTTCCTGGGGAGTGATTGACAAAACAAAGCCGTTGTTTTGTCTTGAAGAAACTTTTTCATTAGTTCACATGTTTTGTTTTGTTTTGTTTTGTTTTGTTTTGTTTTGTTTACCTGCCTAATGCATTTCAAGCCCCTAACCTTGGGCTCAGACTGAATTTGGTCTAGCTTCAGTTGAGCTCTGGTCTTTCTGAGAGGCACTCACACCGCTCAGCGTAAATTTTCTTCTAAGATACCTGGTCCACTACCCCTTACCATATTAGACACACCCAAAAATCATTGAAGAATACTTACGTTCTATCTAAGTGGAAGTCTGGCAGAGTGGGGAGCACTCTGCCTCACAACAAGTGGGTTCAACTCTCGGCCGATCAATCTTTCTGTGCAGAGTTTCTCCACATCTCCAGAGAGCATGTGTAAGGTAAAATTCTCCAGCTATGGTAGTCCCGACCAAGTCAAGCTAGAAGATCTGGACATGGGTTTCTGGGACCACTCCTTCTGACAGGCTGCCCCAGTGGCTTTGGAGGGATGGATTAAATGTAGAGGACAAATTTCCCTGTAGGGACAATGAAGAATACTTTGTCTGATCCTAAAATACAGCACCTATAAAGTGTGAATGTTAATTCTGCATTTAGGTAAACAAGGTTTATTACACTACCCACACAAATAACATGGTCAAGTGTGTGAGAACTAGTTGATTGCTTTATTCTGTGAGTGAAGGTGGTAATACATTTTTTGCAACAAACTGTAACTTGTTGGCAAAACTCACAACTCACCAAGCAGACACTTCTGTCTTCAAGATGCAGTACCAGCAAATGTCTTTGAACTCATGAATAAAGCTATGCATTCCAACAAATTCATAACTACTCCAGCAATGAATGATAAGTTAGTAAATCTCAATTAGTATAAGGCTTAGGCATGCGGTGTTAACTGAAAACGTACCTTACACTACTGTAGAGTGACTTTACAAGACTTTGGCGGCATCGTTAGTCAGTCTGGCTCCTAATTCCACACAACTCCACCTCTCCAGATCTTGCAGTGCAGAGCCTAACCACACAGCTGTTGTCCCCAGTGAATATTTAAGATCTTACTCTGTTTAGTCTCATAGCATAGGATTACTTAAACAGGGTCAGACATTACTGAATTACTGCCACTTCACACTCTCCCAGAACACCTCACTTGGACTTAAATATCCCACTTGTTCTTTAATCTTGACCTGGGGAGTTTGGAATAAAACATGTTCATTCAGCTCCCTCAGCAGTAGGATTGAGTTTACCTTTGTGCCTCTGGGTTTTAATTCATTATTTACTTAACTGTCCCACCAGTTTTCACCAAGGACAATTGTGCTGGGAAAGCTTATTAGCTGCCAATGGAACATTTTAGATCAGTGTTTCTCAAACTGTGGTGCCTCCAGTGGTACGCAAAGTCCTCTGCAGTTAATATTTGCTTTATTTAGGCAATACTGGTGTGCTGTTGTCTGGGCCAATTACTATTTATAGGTAGTTGTGTATGAAACAAATCTGTTCAACTGAGTGAAGTGAATTTTAGTACAAATGTTCTGTATTGTCAAATGCCTATTCAAGTCAGTTCAGTTCAGTCCTACATCTACTAGGGAATTTTGTTCCTAAAACCTAGGAAGTGTGCTCGTTGTTGTTTTTAGCATGAGTTAGATACTGTTAACTTGGTGGGTTAGGGTTAGGGTTAGTTCACACTCTTTTAGACCTGATGTAGCCCTAGTTTTGGCTCAAAAATGTTCAAGATTAGATCTGGTGCAACCCAAACGTAATCCTCAGCAGACATATTCAGCTTAAAGACTCACAGTAACTCTAGCCAAAGTCAACAAATATACTTCAATGATTTTTACAATTTACTGCAGATGCTTTTTTTAATTATTATTTCTATTGAAATTTAATAGAAACTTTTTTTTTACATTAAAGTGGACCTGCGTTTGTGATGTTTTTTTTTTATATATTATGGCATAGAGAGTATCTATCTTCACAAAGAATGTTCCAAACTGTTTAGAAAGTCAAATGGTGTCACTCGAAGGCCCGGATCTGACCTTCAAAAAAACAGGTTGCGCCCATGACCACACTTCAAAATGTTTGAAAATAAATGGTTTCTTTTTTATTTAATTTTGTTTAATTCTTCTTTAGACCAGGATCTAGTAGAATCTAGTTAAATAATTGTAAAAAAAAAAAAATCTTTCAGTAATTGTTTATTTCACACATATTTAGAACCAAGACCAAAGCTAAATGAAATTGATTAACCCTGTCCTAGGTGGTATTTGGTTTGATATATTTGGAAGATGTTTACGATTTATAAAACAATACATCAATAGCTTAAGTTATTTGCAGTAGATGTCATTGACTGAAATTCAAATCAATGAACACGAATCAACACAAGATTAACAACATTGCCTTCTCCCTCATTAAGCTGATGCACATTTCTTCCAAAGGTTTTCCACACAGACTTGGCTTGCCGTGTTCTTCTCACTAGCGGGGTAACTGGTGTTGATGTGTCCTGTTTTAGAGCTCCATGTATCTGCAGATGGCCCAGGCCCGGGGGAGGTCTAGCCGCGCAGCAGAGCCCAGCGCAGTACACGAGACTCTGGGAATAAAGGTGTGACGTGAGCCCTGCTTTCAGTCCGCTCCAGCTCGTACTCACTAGCAGCATGCTAACTCACTCCATAATCATAAGCATGCTCACCTCATCACGTGCATTAACTACACCCTGTTTTGTGTGCTCGCTTCTCATATGTTCATTTGTGTCTGATTTTTGACATTTTAAATTCATTGTACCTTAACTGTTGTGTCTGCATGTGCTGATGGTTGTATATAAAAGCTGATTTAATAAATGGTTGCTCTGTAAAGTAGGATTTATATTGTTTTAAGTGCATGTTGATTGTCTTAATATGACATTACAAAAGAAACAAGCTTAAATTATGTTGTTTGTTGTCATTTTCTAATTGAAATCATACTACGTCACATGAACACAGCTTTTTCTGTGGTCCAATAATGTGTACTGCTATATGATTGGAAAACAGCTAATCAGAATGTAGTTTAATTGCAGTTTTGTTTTTGCTATAATACAAAAAGATTGATAGTTTTAGTCACTTATAGAGATCACTGTATTGAGAATTTGTAAAATGTCTTTTAAATATGCTATTCATTTGCAAAGCACAACATCTTTCCAAACTCTTTTCCTACCTTGCTCCACTATTCCAGAGATTTAATTCATTTTAGACATTCCTTTCAGCCTCACAGAAATCTTTTGTACAAGAAGAATAACATGTTGTAAACCAAAAGAGTCATACAGGTCTTGACTTTCACTTCACACAAAATTGTTCTTCTGTATTGCTCCAGAAAATACTGTTTTCATTCGATTCATACAAACTAACTCAAATTGTCAAGCATTTTTGTTACACAAGCTTGATTTACTTAGTAAGTAAATGAGGCAGAACGTTTCACAGCTGGATTTCTCATAGTCCAGCGTTATCCTTTTCCTTGTTTAAAATATCTGCTTGAAACTCATAATTACTATTAATGCTAAATATTTCTGTTTGAGAACTTACTATCCCTCATGTGTTATACATCTTCTTGTTTCTTAGTCCCGCTTTAACCATTTGCTTGTCATTGCATCTCGTTTACACTGTTTGTAATTATGACCAATGAATATGAATCTTTCTCTCTCCCCTGGTCCACCAATGACTGACAACCCTTTCTGTTGTAAAGAGAAGTTCACAGGGGGTTGATGTTTTGTTGTTGGCCGTGGGGTGAGCCAGAGGACTCTCTCTAAATTCCCTAAAAGCCAACTGTTGTGCACGCAGCTATGCGCTCTAAGCTTATAGTCAGTCTAGTGCACTACAACAGATTACAAGTGTCATCCGTGGTCCCAACTGCCACAAAAGACTGGGGATGTGGCACGCAGCTTATTATAACCGTCACTGTCACAGCAGAGAGCCATGGCGTGGATTAGATTTCCTGCTTTTCCCTGCATGTATTTTTCTGTATGAACACTGGCTCATTATTCAAATAGTTCTTTCCCATCAGGCCGTGCAGCTCCCACAGGGTTTAGAGAGCTACTCCGTTCTATAACCACACATGGGAATCAGTGTGACAAGATAAAGACCACTGAATTTATTGCTATCTCGGTCTGATTTTCCCATTTTAGGAGGAAATCTTCCACTTGGAGCCAGGCAGAGTGGAGTCGGGGAAGGGGAAGTGCTCATACGACCCGAAGCTCAACAGTGTGTCCGCCCTGATCAGTGAGTATACAGGATTGATCAAGCTAACTTAACATAGGGCTGGGCCATATTATTGACAAAAATGAAATCTCGATAATTTTTTACACGTCTCGATTACGATATTCACAGGATATTATTACAAACCAAGCATCAAGTATGTCTTTAAATCAGAAAAATGGGGCTGTGGATGACTAAAGACATTTTTGGTCGAACATGTGCTATAAATCGATAGGTTGACTGAAAGCAAAACTAACCCCAGTGTCTCAATGTTCTGACCAAATATCTGACCTGAGAAGCTCAGATGCATGCATGCTAAGTAAGGCTGGGCCACTAATCGAAAAGTCGGGAGATCGAATCGAACCGAATCGTCAATTATTTGGTGGTGGGTTTTGAATCAAAAGATTAGTAGTTTGGAGCAAAAGTCAAACTTTGAGGCAGAATATTGATGTATAGCTGTTTTGTTTTTTATTGAATACATTGGACATATTAAAAGTTTTTCTTTTGTTTATGTTCATGAATAGCAATTTTCATTTGTTTTTTGAAAAGGTTAAACAAAATTGAAACGAAAATCGAGATTGATCAATAAAGAATTATATTTTTTTCCCAGATTGCCCAGGCTTAATGCTAAGTAATTACTCATAAAGAAAAACAAAGGATACAAACAGTTAAAAATGTTCGGAATGTGCTTTCTAACGAATCCAACAACTCAATGACCAATGACTTCTAAACGAACTAAAATATCATCATCTAACTTTATTTGAACATTTACAGTGCAATTTCTTAATTTGTTGGTTTATAACAGCCTTAATTGTTACCTTTTTACTTGAAGTTCATTTTTGCATATCTTCAGAGTCACAATATTTAAAATTTGATATATTGCACAACTCTAACTTCACATAAGGAAATGAAAATAAATATGTTTGGTGTTACATCCTAATCAAGTCCATAAATGATTAAATTGGTTGTGGCCATTGTGACAAGCTTGAAATTTTGCTTTTGGAGTTTATCTTTGTCAAAAAGCTGTAAATACATATGTCTTAAAACAACGCATTCAGCAAAACAGTAATAAAGTTTCATAACTACGACCAATACAATTAAAATCAATGAAATAAACAAATATCTTTACTGCCAGCGCTGAGTTACACAAAGCTCTACAGTATGTACTGGGCAAAACTAATTTTAAGTCTGTGTTTTGTTGTTTGTGGTGCCAAAATAATGCCTTTAAATGCCTGTGAGTAGCTTCAGAGCCTGTAAACATTATAAATTGTGCAGGTTTGGAGCTGTGTGTAAAATTGGAGAAATAATGTTGTTTTAATTGGCTCACAGTCAAGAGCTATGCACATTCCTTTCCCACTTACAACAGTTCTACAATTTTACAAACTTGTTTCTTTGTTATAAATGACCAACTTTAATTGCTTAGCATACTGCACACTTTTTCAATCCGTTAAAACAATATCGGTGCACATAAATCTTTCCAAGAAGTTATTAGAAAACTGCAGGCGGCCCATATAAAACAATACTTTGTCGGCCCAAATTTGCAGCCTCTCACATGCACACCGTAAAGACATAAGTTATGATTCTGCTGCTTTGTTAAGCCACAGGAAGGCAAGGTGTTGGTATCCAGCTGCTGCGAGGGAGCTGTGAGCAGGTGTGACTGTCATAGCAGAGAAATAGTCTGAAAAACTGTCCTCAAACCGTTCTGCTCAATGTCACGGTCGTCATGGGAGATTGATGAGGTGTCGTTAAAGCATGTGTGGATGGAAGCTGCTTGTGGGACGCTCTGGAGAGGTCTGTGGTCAGTTATGTGCCATCCATTGTCAGGATTCTTAATCTTTATCTACAGTAACAACAGTGTGCCTTGTGTGATGCTAACTACCGGAGCTGAGCTGAATTCATCTGGGACTGACACCGTGTTAATGCATGGAAACCAGTGCGTGATTTACTCCCACAGCACATAGAGATTCTGTTACAGGGTGACAACTGTGAGAGAAGTGGGTCTGACGAAGTGACCTTGGGCAAATGGAAGGAACAAAAACAAAAAACAACGAAAAAAAAACCTAACAATTCTTAATAACACTTTTGTTTTTGCGTCCATGAACTCATTGATGTAAAATATGCCAACAGACCAATTTCTTTGAAATATTGGTCACAAATGTGTCTAAATCTGTTAGTGCGTCTTAGGCTATATAAAACACACTAACATATGTTAGACACACTAACATATGTTTTGGCACATATGTCGCACAATGTCACAGATGTTGCATAATTTGGGAGAGTTTGGAATGAGATCTAGGCTATATTATGATGAAAACTGAAGCGTGAACCATCTACTTCTCCAATGGAGCTCAACAGTGAAAGATCGCCCTGGTTTCCGGAAGTATTTTACCTCATTGTAAAGTGCCTTAGGCTTTTTGAAAAATTCACATATTAAGAGTTTAAAGACACACTGAGGGCTATCCAGCTATGTGCTAACAACGATCCACAGCGCGATTGTTTTCAGTCTAAAAAGCAGATTTATAGCTTAAAATTCAGCAAAATTACGTAATAATTTCATAGTTTATAAAGCTGAAGAATCGCTTTTTAAACAAAAATGTAGGTCTTATGCTCGTGACTCACCACATACTGTAGCTGCTTAGCCCTGAGGACGTTTCCAAACTTTTAACATAATTTTTATTGAATCCCCTACGGCAATTTAACACGGGGTCCGAGACTGTGGGCGGTCACTGTTGAGCTCTATTGGTCAGTCTTTCTCATGGTCTGAGTGAATGACAGCTGGACTTAGCCAGTCTCAGTGAAGTGAGAAGTTTCCTAAGAAGTACATTAGTTACCTCAAACGCAATACAAAAACTGCACTGCACAAAACTAGCTCTAAAATCCATATTGACTGTGTCTTGAAAATTGTGACAATAACTTTTCATCATTTCATTGCTTGTAATGTTTACCAGAGCTGATGCCAGTGCAGTGAATGTTCATATCTCCTCAGAAGTTGTCTCCAAATGTGTTTCCAAAGATGTGCCACAATAATATTCTGCAATAATGTCTATCAGAGCTGCTGTCTGTATTTGAATGTACATTTATCTACCTTGATCCATCTTTAAAGGAATTTCAGAGAATTTTAAGTAGCTTTTTTTACAAAAGATAATTTCTGGACGAATGAGGAATTACATTGAATTGCATTAAAAAGAGGTTACAGTACCAGGAAGTGTTTGCGTTTTTTTTTCTCCTGAAATGTCAGTCCGTGTCAGAATGTGAACCATGTAAAGTTACCAGGATGATGCTAAGTATTGTCTGATTTCAGTCAGCACATTAACCAAGCAAAAGGTGCTTACTCAAATGAACTTGACTTTGTACCTTGCCAACTACAGTACAAGTACTGATGACTTTGCCGTGTTGCATCCTGTAGTCTGCAGACGTACATTTTAAAATATATAATGAAACAAAAGCTGTCCTGTCTGTGCCAAGGGCGGCGCTGGAATAATGTCAGAATGGAGGAATGTAGCTCAAGTGTTTTCTCTCCTCCTCAGATGGGGAACTCTACGCGGGAGTCTATGTTGACTTTATGGGAACGGACTCGGCCATTTTCCGCACTCTGGGGACCAAGACGGCCATGAGGACAGATCAGTACAACTCCAGATGGCTCAACGGTAAAAGTGACACTGACAGTCCTTGGATAGTGTGTGCTTTTTTCAACAAAACCACTTTGATGAATGCTACTTTGTGAATTGTGTTTGCTTATTTCAGCTGAACTGTTCATAAATCTCAGGAATGTAGAACTTCTATTATCACAGTTATTGCCTCCAATGCTAATATAATCCCTATTACGGCAGATTATTATTGTATTAAAGGAAACATAGTGTGTTTTTCCTAAGTACTTATTATTGTGCTGTTTAAATTTGCACTATGTAGCATAAGGAAACATATTAGCACATTTAAACTTGCAGAAGCAGCTGTTTTAGGTTTATACTTCACCAAAAACATAGACAGTCATGTTAGATTTTCTATTCTGAGCTCAAACAGTGTTCGAGTAGAAATTTCAAAACTTAGAAAATTGGATCAAACAGATAGCTCTTTAGGTCATTTCCAACAACAAACTGCTGGTCCAGCTGAGTCAAAAGTTTGTGGTCAAAAAATATTTAACAGTATATTGCTTTATTGTATGTATATGACTTTGGGACAATTAACTGTGTCTGCTTTATTGGTTTCTAAAGCATAGCTCCTGCCACTTTATTACAGTATTCTGAAAACTATTAGAATATTCTAATGAGAATATTTTCATAACCAGGAGACTGTCATAACAGGAATTTTAAAATAATTTTCTTGTGCTGCCTGCCTCCACAGATCCCACATTCGTTCACGTGCACCTCATCCCTGACAGCGCCGAAAGGAACGATGACAAGCTGTATTTTTTCTTCCGCGAGAAGTCGGCGGAGATGGGCCAGACTCCGGTGACCCAGTCGCGGATTGGGCGCATCTGCCTGGTGTGTATACAGTGGACTGTCTATTTGTTTTTGGCTGCAAACATTAGCGAGGAGAAAGGCTCGGCTCCAGTATGAAAACAGTCCTGAGGCAAGCAAGCCCTGAGTTTGAATGTTTATGAGCGCTGAGATAGTGTTTGGCCAACGCTGACGTGCTGGAATCCACATGTGTCTTTAACCTTCCTGTCTACAATGCGGCCCTCTGTCTGAAAGATTTGACCTTTGAACTCTGGCCTTAGGATTTGCTAACCTCTTTGCAACTTTGCTTTGCTGTGGTAGAGAAAAAATATTTCAGGCTTTGGGGCATTAAAAGTCATGTTCAAAAATACTTTAGCCTTCCACCACTTAATCTTTCAAAATAATTTTGGTGCATGAATTTTTATTTTACTAACACACGTTGCTCCCTCAATGTGGGCTTCATGTTGAACCTCCAGAAGTGTCTTTTCAGTCTTATCCAGTCACACATCTGGATGTTCTTGCTTATTTTCACACAACAGCAAAATAAGATGTATAATTGCACTGAATTATGATTTGACAATTTTAAATAAATTTATTTCCAAATCAAGGTTCTTCAAGGTTAAGTTTTTACTCATCTTCTCTCCTGACTATCAAAGCAAATGAATGTTGTGTTTGCTGTATTAATATTAATATTCGTATCAGTATCAGTATCAGTATCAGTATTAGTATTAGTATTCATATTAGTATTAGTATTAGTAGCAGTAGTAGTAGTAGTAGTAGTAGTAGTAGTAGTAGTAGTAGTAGTAGTAGTAGTAGTAGTAGTAGTAGTAGTAATAGTAGTAGTAGTAGTAGTAGTAGTAGTAGTAGTAGTAGTAGTAGTAGTAATAGTAGTAGTAGTAGTAGAAGCAGTAGTAGTAGGAAAGCTGAAGTGAAAAATATCTTAAAAAAATTGGAAAGGTCCTCATAGACCCGGAGTATAAAAAGCTAATAACAATAATGTAATTGTATTTGTTTGTCAGCAATCTAAATGTAAGCTTTCTCTAATGCCAGTGAGACTTGTATGTAAATAAATCAATCTAACTTGTGTGCCTTTCACTCGTTACTCTGTCTCCTTGGTGACAGATGGACAAGTGTGTTTCACTCATCTCCTCTCCTCCTTACATCTCTCTGACTTTATGAACCAGACAGTGGGCTATATGCTGTGTGTAGGAGGAACCACCTGGTCAATGCATAGACAGGAGTTTAAATGAATGTGTATGTCCTCTCTTACAGAATGATGATGGAGGCCACTGCTGTCTGGTGAACAAGTGGAGCACTTTTCTGAAGGCCAGGCTCATCTGCTCTGTCCCCGGGGCTGACGGCATGGAGACACACTTCGATGAGCTCCGTAAGTCAATACAGCTTGTGAGAGTGGTATTGTTTTCTGTTAAAGAAGACGTGTTTTAATTTTGCCCTATAAAGCTGCTGTACCTGATGTGGAGGTAATCTAACTTTACCCATGTTCTCACAAAGACTTTCCAGGTGTTTGCTTCTACAATGTTGAATGTGTGAGATACTTGTACTATTTCCTTTTGGTTGTGTTCTCTTATTGATTCTCTTATCGATTCCTCAAATAATGTGTTTTATAAGCCCGTATTAGATTAATTTTAATGCACTGAGACAAACATGATGACTTTATAATGATGATTATGAATTAAATATAAGTTTAAATTTCACTCTCACAAGCAGACATTCTCAGGGATCAATGTGTTCTAATACAAAGGCAGAGAGGGTTGTTCTGTAGCTTATTTCTCTCTTTCTTTCTTGCTCTTCACATTTGGCCCTTTAATATTCACTGTGTTTTTTGGTGTATATTTCCAAACAGATTTAGTGCAAGGTGCAATGCGGGGCTTTGCAGGTGCAGCAACCTTTCTGGCTGTGCTGCTGTTCCTTCAAACCAATTGTGTTTGTGTGCTAGCTAAATACCTAATTTTTGTTTGGAATAGGCTGTTTTACGCTGTTTCATTCTAAGGTTTCACCCACTCGTAGCAGTGAGCGTGTCATGTCTGTGGAAGGGTGTGACTTTGGACTACCTTACACAAGAAGAATGACGCGCGGTGGAGGTTTTACTTGTCCAGAAATGAGCGCACGGCTGTAGGGAATCCTTTGGGGAAAAAAATGGTCTACACGCTTCGATGGATCATTCTATCTGTGCTGTGTCCTGACAGCTAATTCTTCATGCTAGTCTATATGGGACAGCAGCATACATAAATCTGAATAGTACTGGCTGTGTCTAGCTTCTTTCACAGATGCAGAGTAGTATATAGTCATATTTTTAGCTTCTCCCCCATGCCCTGTGCTTGTTGACTTTTTACAGTACAATCATTCCCTGGCCACTTTCTGTTCAAGTACATACTCCATTTTGTGTGGAAGGTCCTTGTCTCGTTCTAAAACTGAAGAGTTGAATATGAAAGTTACTTTTACTGGGAAACAAAAAAAAAAACAATGAAAAAAATTGTATTGGCAAAAATGTAGTGCATTTTGGATTTTTCCTTCTAGTCACTTTCTATCTTCTGATATTTAAGAGTTATGCTTTTAATTAATTGTTAATAATACTATTTTTTCTTTAATGGCAAAGTTTGAGTCGCAGAAGTTCACAGCAAATCCTCTGTCAAGAAATAAAGAAGAATTTTTCTCAAATTCTTTGTGCAGAAAACTTATTGGGGTAGACCGGGGGGATGTTTTTCCTTTTTTTATTGTGCCTAGATTTTCCTAAAAAGGCCAGTATGTTTTGGTCGATCTGGTGCAAAAAAACACACAAACATACTGTAAATTTTAAATTTAAAGCCAATTTGATCCCAGTCATTGTGAAAAAAGTCAGATTTTTTTGGTAAGACTGTTTTGCTTTTGTGTTTGAAAAGCTACTGAACAAAAAGGTACTTCAGTGAAAATGACTGATGAGTTAGAAAAATTAGATTTAGTTCCTTTTTTCACTGTTTATTTCCAAGGAAAGAATGCCAGCATGACTACTCTCTTCTTTGTGGGTAATAGGACTTTACTTGGAGTCAAATGAAATTATGTATTTGGAGAAAATTCTCAACATTAGTTAACATATTACATCAGCTCATTCTCAGGATTCTTAAAAATTGATATCCGTATATATAATGTTGTTAGTGCAGACATGTTTACATAATCTTCTGAGCAAAGAAACTCATCATATTTTTTCTTTCTCTCACATAAAGGATGGATTGAGGAAGCTTCCTTACTCCCCATGTTTTAATATTCCTGTTTTTACACCAGAACACACGACATTTTCTTGCTTTACACACAACGGAATATGATTAATCATTCTTGCTGCTTTATTAAATGATGAGAAAAAATATGAAAAAAGTGTCAATTGTACTCAAACAGAATACAGAATTAGTTTTACAGGTCAAAAAACTTGAACGTGTCAAGTCCAAGAGATTTGCTGTTTCCTAGAAGAGGCTGTTAAACGTTCTCTCGACAAAAGCGTTTCTGAGTGTGTAAATATTGGCCTGCGTTCTTGGCCTGAATGCCCCAACATAATTTCTCTCTTTTCTTTGCAGGAGATGTTTACATACAGCCAACACAGGACACAAAAAATCCAGTCATCTATGGAGTCTTCTCTGTCTCCGGGTTAGTGCTGAACAACAGCCAGTAAAGTGTAATAAATTCAGCTGCATTGAGAATGAATAGTGAGATGTCTTTCTTCTTGCAGCTCAGTGTTCAAAGGCTCAGCAGTATGTGTGTACTCCATGGCTGACATTCGCATGGTTTTCAATGGTCCATTCGCACACAAAGAGGGTCCCAATTACCAGTGGGTTGCCTATACGGGAAAGATTCCATACCCTCGCCCCGGAACGGTCAGTATCACACCATATACCACAAGAGTCTAGATTTGTCGTATGCCATTTATCCTTTTTAAACATGTTAATGATTAGTTTATGGTTGTCAATGATTGGTAAATTGTTAATAAACATGTATGTTAACGTGTAGTAACATGTACTCATTCATGTGAAGATGTTCAGATTACTACATGTCATTGAATAATTAATGATCATTAAAAATTAAGGCTGCCCAGATTTTCAAAACTGAAATTGCAAAATTGCAAAGGCTGCAATTTTATTTATTAGAATTCAGTGTACAAAAAACATTCCAGAATAGGACTAGATTATTACTTAATTAGTTCAAATCAAGATTAAACCCAAAAGAGGACAAACTGTGGATCAAATTGACTGTATCTTTAGCATATATTTGACACTTTGAAACCTGCATAACACTTGAAAGAGAAGCTCCACTTGCCAAAACCAGTCTTATTGTTAACCATTAACTGATGTTTTTTTGTTGTTGTTTGTTTGTTTGTTTGTTTTAAATGTAGGTATTAATCATTTGGTTAATAAATATCCATAACTCCTTTGTAGAAGTGTCTTATTGTTTATTAGTTAATTTTAAGTGTGTGTTATTAGCTTTTAGCTTCGTTCATTTTCACGTGAATTCTTAGTTTAATATTATTTTTTTTTTATATTTCTAAATGTTTTTTGTCTTATAGGTATTGATAGTTAATTTTCAAATTATGCTTCAGTTTATTTTATGCCAATGAATGCATAGTAACATTTTTCACAATTTATAAATCCTTTGTAGATATGTCTTTTATTTAATGATTAGATTTATTTAAAACATTTGTTTAAGATGAGATACTTAACTTTTTTGTTGTGCATAAGCCAACATTTTCTTTTCTACCAAAAAAGTAGTTTATTGTAAAAAGCGCTAATGGCAAATCCAATGTAAAACATAATTGCTGACAAAAAAAAAATAATAATAAATCATCTAAACTATGTGCTGAAGGAAATGTTTAAATGCCTACTTCCTGTCTTGCAGCTTGACTTCCTTCTCAACTTAAATTATGGGTAGATATATTGGAACTATGCTATAATAATTACACTTTATTAATAATAATAATAATAATAATAATAATAATAATAATAATAATAATAATAATAATAATAATAATAATAATAATAATAATAATAATAATAATAATAATAAAATTAGTAAGTGTGCTTTTTATAAATATATTTCTCGAGGACCCCTGCATGTGTTGATTTTGAAATTTTTGAATTGATTGTTTAATTTGTCATGTTTATTTTGCCTGTGTCCATCAGTGCCCTGGAGGTACCTTCACCCCAAACATGAAGTCCACTAAAGACTACCCTGATGAAGTGATAAACTTCATGAGGAACCACCCAACCATGTACAACGCTGTTTACCCAGTGCACAAGCGTCCCCTGGTGGTCAGAACCAATGTGGACTATGAGTTCACAACCATCACAGTAGACCAGGTGACTGCTGCAGACGGCAATTATGAAGTGCTCTTCCTGGGAACAGGTAAGTCAATAGATTGAGTCGTAACAAAACAAAAGCTACGTGCAATATTTAGGGTATTTTTGTTTGACAGGTGCATGGAGCTCGACAACTTTGATCACTTTAAATTGTGCATGCCTGTGTCATAGTGAATAATGGTGTAAATCCCTAAGTCAGAGATAAACCCTGGCATGAGCAGCAGCCTGTCTGGT
This sequence comes from Mugilogobius chulae, assembly GCA_038363315.1. Classification (NCBI taxonomy): domain Eukaryota; kingdom Metazoa; phylum Chordata; class Actinopteri; order Gobiiformes; family Gobiidae; genus Mugilogobius; species Mugilogobius chulae. The sequence continues at coordinate 30,966,992 of CM076405.1, read as the reverse complement.
CTACAACCATTTATCATTTAGAACATTCTTTGTGCCTCTGCAGAGCCCATCATAAGGTGCTTTTCATCTGTGAGCTGAGGAGTGTAGCTGCAGGGTATAGAGGGCCAATTAAGTCCCACAGAAAGCCCACTGTACATCTGCTGATAGGTGTTTAATAATGTTGTCATAATACAGTGGCTAAAAGCTACGTTTGATGGATGCGCTACAATGACAGTGATTAATGGTCGATACAAAAACACATCAGGTGTTGCTAACCCCTTTTGTTTTTTGCAGTTTCATCCTTGGAAATTCTCTCCAAGCACAAAAAATACATTTTTAGCATTTAGGTTTTGCTCACGTGCCTAATGCATTCTGAGTCTCCGGGTTTTCATCACCATGTGTATTGAAAGTTTTTCATCACTTTTAGAAGTAAATAAGACTGCTGTGTCAAGTGCTTACAAAACAAAACATCTGTGCTGGTATGATACTGATTTAGTGCCCAGGGGCGGCTTCAAGCATAGGCAGACTAGGTGGTTGCCTAAAGTACCATCGGGTGGAGAGGGCATCAAATTGCAAAAAAGTAAAAAAAAAAAAATAGGAAATACATAAATACGTTCTATCTCTCATAGGTTATTAGCCAGTCTTTATTTTGTGTCAATAGGACTCATATTCATTGAGTCACAACCAAAAAACTACAACAGCGGTAAACATGAGGCTGTGTGTCCTGACAAAAGTTTCAGGCTTTAAAATCCAGCACGAGGATGATGTTTATTGGCTGTGCTCGGCACTGGAGAGAGAACCTTGGGTGAGAAGAGCAGAGGGCTGGGTCATACTACATTTTGAAAATGTAATGCCCAAAAACAATTTGAATCTTGTTGAGGATATACAGTATATTACATAATGTTGTAGTGAAAATTACAAAGAAATATTGTAAAAAATGCTTTTAGCAATCTAAAATACTGATGATTATAGAAAATTGCATATATTTTTTCCATAAATTTAGGAAATAATAAAACAAAGAAAGGTGGGTGCTAGTCTTGCCTAGAGCACCAAAAGAGCTATGGCCGGCACAAAGTGCCTTTAAAAACAACATTTTTCACAAAATGTATTTGATTACATACAGATATTTTTTCAGATTGTTAGTATATAAACAATCATTGTATAATTCATTGTGACCAAATTCCTTTATGTACTGTATATTATCCATTTAAAGTAGTATTTTTTTGGAGACTAATGGTTTTGAATGTAATGGACGCCACAAGCCTTTCAGCTGTTGCCACTAGCAGTTTTTTGTTTTTTTCAAAACTGTATCTCAGGTATCTCATTGGAATGCAGAACCTCAAAAATCAAGCAAGGCAGGGAGAAATCTGAACATTGAATGAATAGTCTAAGGTTCAAGATGACAGAAGAGTTTTGTCATGGTGGAGCTCTTAAGTGGAACAGAGCTGGGTGTCGCTGGAGGTTAAACTAAAGGTCAAAGTAGAGCAGAGAACGGAGGATTATAGAAATAAAATGTGATGTCAACAGAAGAGAGGTGGTGAGTGCAAAGCTGACAGGCGTGTTGTTGTGATCTGCAGACAAAGGCACAGTGCAGAAGGTCATTGTCCTGCCCAGAGATGACCTGCAGACTGAGGAGCTGGTGCTGGAGGAAGTGGAAGTCTTTAAGGTAGGATCTGGAAGAGAAAGTCAATTCAGTTCTCATTATAAATGTATTTGCTGATGGTGCATATTTTTTTTTTGTTTGTTTTTTGTCACCCATAAGGTGCCTACTCCCATTACAACAATGAAGATCTCATCTAAAAGAGTAAGTTGGTTTGATTATATCTTAACAATTTACTGTTAGTATTTACTGCAACATTAAAATGCAATAGATAGCATTAGCTCCACTGTAAAATTGCAAGGATTGTAATTTGTTTTATTACTGGCACAGATAATAGATTATATTGACAACAGTGCATACACACTCAGCTGGCCAAAATTTTGAAAAACATCTGCTAATATGATTAGAGCTCACAATGAAGACCTGGGTCAAGTAGGCAGACATGACTGGTGTGAGATTCAAAAAATACAGATCATTTATTTCTATTTGTGTTTCTTTAAAACAGCAACAGCTGTATGTCTCGTCTGCCATGGGCTTGACTCAACTGGCTCTGCACCGCTGTGATGCTTATGGAGAGGCATGTGCCGACTGCTGCTTAGCCAGAGACCCCTACTGCGCATGGGACGGCAAATCCTGCTCCCGCTACTCCTCCTCCCAGAAGAGGTGAGTACCTGCATTGTGTTAGCCTGTTGGTTTGTTAGCATGAGCCTCATTAACACAATAACCCAACCAGCCAGGTGGTGTGACAGAAACATTATGTGAGCTTTTTGGATGGCTTTAAGGCTGACTTTTACTTTGGTCTCACATAGTAGCGTGAACACAAGTTTCAGTAATTCAGTAATTTAGACTACAAGTACTGTACTTGATTTAACATGTATTCAGAAGTTAGCATTTTGGACAAGAAAAAAAAAAGATGATAGGTAAAATTATTTGTTGAATGGCTTTGGATGGCTTTGTGGTTGCTTTATGCTCTTTGTCTCTCTTTATTCGGCAACACTGGTCTGACCCCTTTAGACGAAGCCGGAGGCAGGACGTGAGGTACGGGAACCCCATTCGCCAGTGCAGAGGATTCAACTCTAATGGTAAATAATGTCTCCATTATTAGTACTGTGGGACTGCTTTAATGTCCCACCATGACACAGTGTCACTTTAAATACTGTAATCACATACTGATGCAAAAAATACTTAGATTGGGAAGTGCTTCATTTACCTGATGGTTGAAAACCGTCTGTCTCTCTGCCCCCCAGCCCACAAGAACACAGTGGAGATGGTCCAGTATGGGGTGGAGGGCAGCAGCACATTCCTGGAGTGTCAGGCGCGTTCTCCACATGCCCTGATCAAATGGCACCTGCAGAGAGACAACAGTGACCGGCGGAAAGAGGTCAGTCCTAGGCTTTTATGGGGTCACATAACAACGTGAATGGAATAAAAAACTCTAGCAGTTACTCTATTATGGATTGTTACTATTGCAAAGCAGACATCAAAAGAAGCACTGTGAAAAAGTCACTCCAGTGCAAACTCAAAGCAGGCCTTTTATGAACAATGAAAAAAAAATCTGTCGCCCCGAACATGTGAAGACCCTGACCATCAGCGTTTTATTGTATTTTATTGTGAAACTGTGCAATGCTGAAGCTTTTTTTATGAACCATTCTCTTGGATAGTATTTGTTCTTAGAAAAGAGTTGACCTACTTTACTTGCATGTGTAATATATTAAACATAGAGAAAGTTATTGTCCATCTTAAGTTTATTTCATACAACTAAATTCTGTCCTTTGGTACACCTTACTCCAAAGTGCATAGTGAGTAAACCATACAACAAACTGCAGGGGAGTCAGAGAAAGCTTATTGGTCATCTTACTGGACCATTTCATTGCAAGATTAAGGGAGTTCATGTTCTTTACAAAAACACTCCCATTTAACAGTAACACAAAGGGATTAGATTGTTTCAGATTAGGTGTCAGTTAATGACCTGGTTACCACTTCATAGAACCTTGTGGTATTACTGAATAAATCATTTGTTTTTATTTATTTTTTCCATAATGACTTGTATTATCTGAACATTCTCCCCGATGATGATGACACAAAATATGGCATACTGTATGTTGTAGTAATTCCAACTAAGTCATGTATAAAACATAAGAACTCACTTTTTTAAATAATGAAAGCACTTATCATTGGTGTTGCAGATGCGTTCAGATGGGCGGATCTTGAAAACAGATCAGGGTCTTCTCCTGCGCTCCCTGCAACCCTCAGACTCTGGCCTGTACCAGTGCTCAGCCACCGAGAAAAACTTCAAGCACACGTTAGTCAAACTCCAGCTGGTGGTGCTATCAGGCCGTGCCGTCAACAACGCCTTGGTAGATGGCACAGGTGGACTGGTGCCATCATCTCTCCACTCTAGCACCCAGTGGACCCCCAGCGCAGGACAGTACAAGGACCTGCTGACCATTCTGAGCCAGCCTGAGATGAGTCTGATCAACCAGTACTGTCAGGACTACTGGCAGTATGGAGACCCTCTGATGGGGGCACTCAAGGCCAAAGATCTAAAAGAGCTGAAGGAGCAGAAGAAACCACGCAATCGCCGACATCACGGGGACCACCAGGATGACGAGGACCAGACAGAGACATAAGGAGACTTTTAGAGACTTTCTGTACATTTCCTAAGCCCTTACCTGGAGGAGAAGCTGGGACAGACTCGTAGCAAGAAAAAATATTAAATCCAAAATCAAACTTAAAAAGAAAAGCGATGAAGCTTTACAATAAGATTATTTAGTAAATTATTCATAATGCATTAATAAGCACTTGTTACTACCAATTAGAACACTGATTTTGGCTATTATAGCTAAAATACTTTATTTTTGATTCAGGCATTACACATTGGCAGGATTTTCACCCTTAAGTCACAAAGTTCTGTATTTACAGAATACTTTTTGGTATTCCAGCTTTAACTAAAACATCTTTGTGCACCACACAGTAGTTACAAAAAAAATTACATATGCAAAAAACTAAAATATGTTTATTATCATTGCAAGGTTTCGGCCTTTTTCAAGCAAATAGTGAAATGAGTGTAGGTATGCCTACGCACTCATCCCAACATTGATGTGCAAAGTCTTTTGCCTTTTTCTGATAAATACAACAAAAATAATAATGATAATTAAAACAAGTACCTCTATGAGAAGTAACTAGTGCTTATTAGTGCCTTATAAATAGTTGTAAGAAACCTTTTTAAAGCATCATCGACTGTGCTTACAGATACAACTCCGCACACTCAAACTATATGATGCACAGTATTTATTGTAGGTTGTACATAATACCATGAGTGGATTCTTCTAAAACATGCTCTTTGTATATAGGTACGTTTTGGGGCAAATATTAATGTTATTCTTGTTGTTGGTTATTCTGTTGTTGTTGCTGTTACTTCTTTGTCTCGGCACCAATTGGGAGCTAAACAGTGATGGGATGTTTTGGACTCGGGACCTTTTTTTTGGTGGATGCGCAGGGACCCAATGTTGCAGTTTGTTCAGATGTTTGAACATGGACTCAACACTGCAAAAAGACTGGTTTGGGGATCCATGAGTAACGAGGCATTTCTACACAGAACAAGAGGCATTCAGCTCGCAATATACTGTAAATGTGATGTGATTTTGCGGGCTTGAATGATAGAACTGGGAAATCAACATCTGCCGTGATGAAAAATGACTTTAAGGGTCTGTGTGTAATGTTTTATTTTTACTTTTGTACTTTGATGATGGCCCAAAAAAGCTCTTATTTCCTTTTTTGTATGACTAAAGGATTCCTCAGCAGCATGTTCTGAGTGTACTGTACAACTGTACAATATTATGGAGAGAATGTTTTGTAAAATTTGGTCTTGATAATGGGCTTTGTGCACAACAGTAATTTAGTTGGCTATTAGTTTCTGCACTTCTGGCATACTGTCTAATTCTATTTCTATGAGGTTATTGCTAAGCCAGACCACAATTAATAGGTCTAATTACTGTAGGAGTTTAATCTGAATGTAGTATATATGTGACACATGTTAAAAAAAAATAGATGGAGGGTGTAAGCATGTGTGCTGTTGTGCACAGAGCTTATTGAAACATAGCGCTTCCCTCAATACTGATTACAAACAGGCATATAACTGTATTATAATGTACTGTTTAGAAATTTAGGTACAGGATTTTATTTGTAGGCTAATAGAACACTATTTTCAATTCCCAATTAAGCAATTACCAAACCACCAAATAAACAAATGTGCCCTTTGAATAATCAAACGTTTTAAAAGTTGAGCTATTTTTTTTTTAGCATATAACTGACTTCAGTTAGCTTTTAGCCATGATTGATTGTTGTTATACCATTGAAAACACCCCCAAAGTTGTTTTTAATTTCACTGACACATAAATGCTCCACTTTGTGATGTCATGAAGTAATAGTTTAAAATTTATTTTCTAACTTTAACTGAAATGCTCTCTCTAGAGCAGTGGTTCCCAAAGTGAGGGTCAGGACTCCTTGGGGGGTCGCAAAGCAAAATTTGGGGGTCGTAAGATGATTTCAAAATGCAATATTACAATTATGACTTGGCATTTAATCAGTTTTTTGGGGGAATTGTGGTCATATAAAGCAATACACTATTAAAATAAACACAATTAAACCTAATTTAAATGGTTTTGTAACTTAAAATTTGTACAAAAGTATTTATTTTTTCCTGTTGGGGTCGCGAGTGGTTGCAGAGTTATTTTAATGGTCTCGGGTTGAAAAGTTTGGGAACCCCTGCTCTAGAGTATGCTATAGATTAATATTGAGTTGTCTTTTTTATTTTGTTTAGTCAGATGGGATTGTTCCAAAACCTTTTCAATAACCTCTGATGTGCCAAGGTGTGAAGCCATTTAAATTAGGCCAAAACAATAGCTGAAGCTTCAAAGTTATAGCAATTCCGGTGTTGAAATGTGCAAATGAAAGTGAAGGCATGTGAAGTAAAAAAAATACAGAGGAATGTTTTTTGTGTTTTACCACTCAATGACATCACAAGGTTTTCAGTTCATGAATAGAACAAAACCTAAACATGCAGGATTTGTGCTAAACATGTGTGAATGAAACAAAACCCAACTCCTGGTGTGGTGTTTCTGATGAAAAAGCAGTGCAAGTTTGGCCTTTTAAATGGGAAACTGAAACTATAAACAGCCAACATTTGCTTTTATAGGCAGCTAAATTTTTATGCAGTACTTTTTCCCCTTTTCCCACCAGGACCAGATATTTATTTTTGCATAGAAAACAAAGAAAACTCAGCTACGACCATAGACCTTAGAAGGAGTGGATAGAGTTCCAAATAGGAAATAGCCAGTAGCAAGATTCGACTCCCTGGACACTGTATCTCATTAACTTTCTATAGTCAGACTTATCATTTTGGCCTTAAAATGTACCAAAATGCTTTACATGGATTCTTTGTTTATATTTCATATTGTGTTATAAATCAAGCCATGAACAATAACAACTGACAAATCACATGTCAAAGTCTACCACACGCCATTACAGAATGTTCAGTAATGAGCAGCGACAGGACAATCAAATAAAAAATAGTCATTTTATTGTATTTGATTTGACGAGACTTGTAACCTGCCACTTGACTGGCTTTGTGGCAATCATGGCACACACTAGAAATAGTTTATTTAGAACTTTAGAACTGGACTCCAGGTTAGTGGCTTTATCTGCTAGCCATGAAAGCCTTCATTGACTGAAACCAAACATCCACTCTTTCTACGGCCTATAACTGCTACAACATAAAGACTTCCAAAGGCAAAACTGTTACAACAGTTGTCAAACTTTTGCATGAAGGGCATTATTATTTTTATTTTAATAAAGGGACAGTGTAGAGGATCAAATGGAACAAGTGCAACACTGTCACAGCTGATTTTTGTCAAAGTAGATAGAACAAAGAAACTGGTGCTTTGACGGGACAGCAGCATTTATTCTGAGCGGTGTACACAAGATTTATTCCTGATTCAAACCCTATGTGAAAAAGCACATGTAAACAACAAGGCATTGTAAAAAAAAAAAAAAAATAGAATGTGTCTTTAACCAAAATGTAGGGAAGCTGGCTTTGTGTGCATGAATCTGTCCGATGTGATGTAATTCTGATCCTGTGTGCTCATAGTTTTCCTTCATCTCTGCGCTCTTGCTGACCCATTCGCAGGACATTCTTCGGTGAAATGGGTCGATCTGATGCTTTAAATACAGCGCACACCTCTGTACATAGAGAAACGGTGCGTGTCTTTTTAAGGTGTCGTTGCGTGTCATTGTCCTTGTGCAATGTGGAACATTTGTGGCACATAATGTTGAAGAGAAAATAAAGTATTGTCTATGGACCATGTAGACATTCCATCTGTCTTCTGCTTTTGCTAATGCAATTTTTCTTTTCAAATTGTGCTTAGGGTTGATCAAATATGGAAAAGAAAGTTTGATTACTTAAATCATAATTGAAATAACAATTACTTGCTTGCAAATCAGTGATTTAAATGGTAATTGTGAACAGACAAAATGAAAGGAAATGTTTTATCCAATTGAACTGGTCATGATGGAAGTGTGCTCTACAAGTATCTGTGAGTAACTAACACAGAAATGCACTTTGCGCGACCCTAAGTGGCGCTACACCAATTTATTTTAAAGTACTTCAGTGATAGTGTTTACAGTAGTTCTTTTTTATTTACATGTTATTATAATTTCACACTTAAAAGTACAGTGAAATAGTGTTCCAGCTGTATACTTGTGTAGAAGAAGTAGTATTTAAAAGCCAGTATGAGCTGAGTCATGTTGGTGTGCTAATAAGAGCTACCACTAAGTTAAAAAGAGTATAGGCAAACTGGACTGCAAACTTCCCTGAATATGTATTTGTCAAAAATGTATAAATTGGAGCAACACTCGTTGATTTTATTTACATTTGATATATTTATTTATGGGTTTGTTTTTTTTTTTTGTTTGTTTGTTTTTTGTTTGTTTTGCCTGTGAATGTAGATTCTAGTGCAAAAAGTTATTAAATGTAGTGTATGTACAGTCCCTATAGGGAAATGACTCCACTGATTTTAGATGATTTATCATCATACATCTGTATTTGCAAATGCAAAAGAAACAAATAGAACTAGAGTTACTTCCCCAGCTCAGCTGAAACCAGAAGCTCATTAGTCAGTACATTAAACACAAATGCACAGCTCAGGAGTACAACAGTGAAACCACAGGAGACTATAATTTCAATCTATAACAATTTAAACAGAAAAGGGTGAGGTTCAAATCCATAAGCATTTTATTTTGTTGCTGAGCTAAACAAGAATTAATTGCATTCAATTAAACAGCACCAATAAGATAAACAGAAGCACATGTATTTGTATTGATTCACACAAGGCTAGCAAATATTACACTTTGACCTGTAAAAAAGTCAGAAGCCAATTAAAACTATAGTAAAGAAATTGATTTAAACAGTGAGAGGCGAATGTTAACCTTATAAAAAATACTTCACCCTTTCATTTTCACAGTGTTATAACTTCCCCATTCAGTGAGACCTTTTCCAAAGATATGTGCAAAGCGCACAACATATTCTCCACCATCCGACTCTTGAGGTCCAGACTCGCTCACTGCACAGTTCTGTCCAGGTGTAATGGATCAGCATGGTGCATAAAGCTTAGTTTTCCTTGTGGCTCTTGAGTGATTTCCTTCAACTTGATGACAGTTAACTCTGTTGTGTTTAAAAAGGCAAAGCATATAGAATGTTTGCCTTACTTATTGTCTGTGAACTGGTGCAGTGTGTGGGTACTGTAGTGCCTACAGTTCTCTGCTTTTCATGTGGATGCTTTCTATCAATTGCTGAGAAATAGGAATCAACCAACCAATCAGTCAAGTTGTTATAGAGCACTTTCCAACTGGCTATGCAATGTGCAAATCTTGCCAAAATGTCCAAAACCAAACCTTTTTTATTCATACAGGACATTAAAAAAGCAATGATGACTAAAGTGCTGAACAAAAGGACAAAAACAGTACAAAAGAATAAAAACAAAAGAAACAGACAACAGAAAAACAACTTGCTTAAAAGACAAAAAGTAAAACTATGTTTTTAGACCTCAAATATTTTATTTTTTATTTTTTTTTTTTCATTAATGGGTAAAACGTCAAGTAACATCCATGCTTTTACATCCTTTAGACACTCAGCAATATCTTTTTAAGACAAAAAAGTGGGCCAAGAAGAGACCCTTGTGGGACTCCATTGTATTTGGACCTTGGGAAATAGAAGTGTGTGTTCAGAGGAGCAGAGAGCTCTCACTGACTGCTGGACTGTGAGCAGTGGTATGCTGGGCTTGACTATAGCAGGATTAATCATTGAAGCTTTAATGAGAAGCTTGTGGAGTGATAAATTGTTGAGAGAGTTGGCTGCGCTGGAGTCTGTGAGCAGATTGTTGAGACCCGTGGATTCATGATCCTGGAGCTGATAAATGCATCAGAAAGTGTTTCACATTGGTGCAGTTGGATAAAATCTTGTCTTTAGCATAGCACTAATCTGCCTGCTGTACTGTATTTTAAGGCAGGATCAAAAATGACTCTCAATTCACCATTAAAGCAAAGCAAGATGTTAAGGGCATTTTGAGACACATCTCAACACAGGCGTACTGACAGCCTTCTAAATGACATTTATGTTGTCATGTTTTTTGAATCACATTCAAGATAGGATGTTGAACATGATCAGAGTCGGACCGTCCTATGTCCTATACGCAGACAATGCAAGTTGCGTATGGCCCTACATCTGTGGAGTGTCCAGACATCATGTTCTGTTCATCAAAGCTCTAATCTTTATTCTGTGTCAATAGGACAAGTATTGGCTGAACTACGCACACAAATAGCTAATGAACTTAAATGTCTGCAGATTGCAAAAATTACCGTGGCTAAAATTACTGCAGTGAAATACAGCAAATTTCGTGATTAATTTAAAAAGCCACATAAAACACAAGGCCCAAAAAAGTTTCAGATGTTAGCATTTCTGTCTAAAAAGTCCAGCGCGATAATGCAGCTTATCATGTGTTACAGCCTCAGCGTGAGGACAGAACAGAGGCGGAGCTCACAATGAGAGGGGCAGTGCTGGGGCCCAATTTGGAAACACTAAGTGAAACTTGAGGAGAGGTGCAATGATACATTTATCATAAAATCATGCAAAATTAAAGATTTGTTGGTCTAAAATAGCTCACTCCAAATTTAGGGAAAATGTATCTATTTTAAGGTCCTGCCCAGGAAACTTTCCCAGGGCAGGACCTCTTTATTGTGAGAAATATTATTTAGCCTACACTGATTTTTGTCTGTCACTTTGTGTATAATTATACATTATAGTGAAAAAAGTCAATTTAAATGCTGCTTTGGCTTGACTGATTAAGGTTCGTAGAAAAGACTGGAGGCCCCCAAAAGGTTAGATCCAGCTTTGAACATGATCACAAGAAAAGTGATTTATTTTTTTAATTTAATACAAAGCAGAGTGATCGAGTCATTAGAGAGAATTCAAAACAAAGAACCATTATTGGGATGTAAGATTACATGTTATTTTCTAAGAATCACTGCCAGTTGATCCAGTACAGAGAGCTGCTGACATTGTTACACGTAGTGATTAGAGCATGTCTGCGGTCTACAAACTCTATCTCGGAGCCGAAGAAAAGGTGAAAAGCAAGAGAACAATCACAGCATTCCTGACATCCTCCGTAAGGCAGTATCTGATCTTACCCAGGACCACGAAAGTTACAAGAAGACCTTCTACAGGCACTACACAGATGAAAAATCATCAAACGAATGTTAAACATGAAATTGCATAAAAGTGTATATAGAATAAAAGTAATTTGAAAAGGAGTTGATGATTGATATTGTCACAGAAACCCAAATATAATAATTATATAATATATAAATAATTTCACAAATAAAATAATATTTTTTTTTTTTTAGCACAATGGTCTAATGGTAAAGCCACGGTGGATGGTCACATTCTAGTGTGTCACATGTGTGGACAGTATTTGTTCATAAAACAAAGCTTATATGTCAGTGCTTTATTCCGTCAATTTTCAGAAGCTATGCAAAGTGAGACTTCTGGAACAAGTAAATTGTCCAGGGCAAGACCTATTCCACCTAAGAAGTCTGTGTGTGCATGTGGGGGTATTCATCACATTGTGATAAACACTCACTTTACAGGACAAAAAGTGGTCCCCACGATGTAAATTCTTTATTATGAGATCAGCAACATGGTGCTAAGTTCAAATAAATAAGGTTAGGATTAAGTTGAGGTTTAGGTTAGGTTTAGCCAAGTAGTCAGTAAGGTTAAGGTTAGAGCAAAGGTCAGTGAAATTAATGTAAGTCAATGTAATGTTCACTTGAAATATGAAAACACAACATATACTGTATGTGCGTGTGTGAATAGGCCTGTGTGAATGGTTCCTAATGTAAAAGTGCTAAGAATGCATGAAAGTGGGAAAAGCACTGACCATGCACATTTGAGACCACCGTCATATTAGCACACTGAAGACTGACTGACATTCTGGTTTAGTTTATTGGACATTTGTCCATAACCTGGTCCTTGCCAAAATATCAACAGCAGATGTATAGTGAGATTTGACTAATTTGACTAGCTTTGGACCTTCAGACACAGAAGAGTCTAACAACAGTTTGGAGAGAGCAAAACACCACACCCTATTATTAGATGAACACCCGCTGTGAATGTTCTTCTCAAACAGCATTAAAAGAGCAGTCAAAACATAAAGAGAGTGTTGCTGCCCTCTAGTGGTAATTCTCAAAAGTACACAAACCTCAAATGCATTGCATGTAACATTATGAGTGAGTCCTCATGAGGCAAGATGACAGTGTTTTAGCCTGCACAATCCTTTAGTTATCACTTTATTCTACAGGTGATTTAGTTTTTTAATTCTAACCTTAAAGCTGGGGTAACCTATCTGGTTTTCACGCTGCAAAACAGGAAGTAAATATTTAAATGTGTGAAATATTTTCTATCTCTCACAAAACCTTAAGCACATAATTAATCCAGTTATCCAGTCTTAAAGTATCCTGTTGTCAAAAAAATACACGTCTTTATGTTCACATCCTCTATGTTAGTCATAACAATAAAATCAAATCTCATGTAGTACAATGACAACACCAATAGATGGCAACCCAAGTCTGTGATTGAGAATGTAAAATACATTTATTACAAAGAATTCCAATTGAAATGGTTCGTGTAAAAAGCCCATGCATAGATTTTTGTTAACAAGCCCAGCTTTGAAACAAGATTTTTCAGACACAAAAGTGAAGCAGGCTTATTACCTTGTGCTCAGCCAATCCTCTCATGGCTCATAAAATGTTCAGCAATTAGTTAAAGACAATGCGAAGAGATGTTTCTCTATAACATTATTTTACAATAATCTTTTAATAGAAACGGAATTTACTAATTATGAGGAGAAAAATACCTTTGTTATCTGTGTTTGTGAGGGCAATTGTTGACATATCTATTTAATTGACATAGTTTTACCGTATTTAATTTTGACAGGTCTATTTCAGCTTCACTTTGTAAAAATCTGTGAATTGTCCAAATCTTCATCTCTGCAACATTGCGTGGCAAACTGGGCCAATACCTCTGGACTGGCAGATTGGGGTGATGGTCCCTGTATGTAAGAAAGGGGACCGGAGAGTGTGTAGAATTAGACGGATAGTCAAACTCGGATTCAGGAGGAGCTGTGGATTTTATGTAACACTGGACCAGCTCTATCCTCTCCACCGGGTGCTTAAAATGTTGATGGAAGTTTGCCCAACTAGACCACGTGTGCTTTGTGGATCTGGAGTTTTTGACTGTGTCCCTCGTGATGTCCTGTGGGAAGTCCTTCGAGAGTATGAGGTCCAGGACCATTTGCTTAGGGCTGTCTGATCCCTGTATGACCGGAGCAGGGGCTGTGCTTGCATTGCCTGCAGTAAGTCAGACTTGTTCCTAGTACATGCTGGACTCCACCAGGGCTGCCCTTTGTCACCAGTTCTGTTCATTTTTTTTTATGGACAGAATTTCTAGGCAGAGTCAAAGACCAAATATGCACTGGGACGATTTGCAGCCATGTGTGGAGCAGCTGGGATGAAAATCACCTCCTCCAAATCCGAGGACGCGGTTCTTGACCATAAAAAGGTGATTTGCCTTTCCAAGGTGGGTGGAGAGTCCTACCCAAAGTGGAGGACTTTAAGTATCTCAGGATCTTTTGGTAATGAGTTAAGGAGGGAAGGATAGAGCGTGAGATTGAGAAGCAGATAGCTGCAGCATCTGCAGTGATGCAATTGCTGCTCCCTACCAGTCAATCTATGTTCCAACCCTCACCTACGGTCATGAGCTCTGGGTAATGACTGAAAGGACAAAATCGCAGATACTACCGGTCAAAATGAGTTTCCTTCATAGGGTGGCTAGGCGCTCCCTGAGAGAAAGGGTGTGGAGCTCAGTCACATGGATGGAACACAGGGTAGAGCCACTGCTCCTCCATGTCATAAGAAGAATAGGTTGTGGTAAAAAAAAAAAAAAAAACAGTGTTGCATGACTCCAGTTTTATTACTTTCAGAATGATCATCAATTACAACAGCTGACAAACGCTGGACAAGACCTCCTTATGAAGACAACTTTAGACCTCGGAGATATTATACAGCGAGAGAGCTTTGTTTTACATTATCAAAGTCAATGCATTACATAAAAGAATGTATTCACATACATGAAGAAGCCTCAGGAGAATGTACATTTAAATGCTCATATCAAACAGAGGATGGAGAAATAGAAACATTCAATACAACAAATTTCACATGAAGGATTATTTCTTAGTGCACTTTTGATTACAAATGGACATGTGTGCACAGTGAGAAGACCGTGTGCTGTGTGTGAGTCACAACTCTTTGGGTCCAATTGTGGATGGGTCTAAAATAACTCCTATTCCACTGTCTCTTCTGATACTGTGAACACTATATATGCCTCTGCTACCAGCTTAAGCTATCAGTCTTTTTCATCTAAACAACACATGGAGTCATAGCACTCTGAGGGGATCACCATTTTCTCAAATACACAGAACATTATATTGCTGTGTCACCTTAGACATTTTTTGTCACAATTGACTTAGTTGTACTCCATGTTGTAATGTGGACTATTACAGGTCCAGGTCTAAGTTAGGGCTAAGTAAATTAGGTCTCAAGTAGAAATACACAGTCATCACATTATTTCTGACTATGACTCAAAGAAGATAAAATATGTGAATAAAATATTATTGTAAATATTAGTGCTAAAAGGTGTCCAAGAACCAGCAGAAGATTAAGTACCACCAAGGGAACATGTACTGTGGTTCTTTGAGTCCAATAACTAAATATCTAGTATTTTTAATAATTTAAATGTGTTTTTTTTTTATATTAGACTCAACTTAGGTTGCTCATAATTTATCAAACAAGTCTCCCACTCTTGTGCCTTTCTGAGCTACCTTAGTACAGACAGAATTTTCTTTCTAAGGAGAAGATTATTGTTGATTGTTGTTTTTTCAGCAGTGCTAATGAAACAAATATGACAAACTGAAGTCTGATTTTTTTATTTTTTTACGTTTTTCTTTTCTTTCATCAGTTCCAGTAGTCACTGTGGCAGAAAGAGGGACTATTGAGTGATTTGGAGCCAGTCTTGTCATGTGATAATGGACTGCTTCACTCACAGACGTGGACACTGGAATCACAGTTTGTGTAGCTATAGTCGATATTGCTCTGTCTCTGAGTGATCCGAGTGCTACTGCATGGAGCATGTTATTGGAAAAGAACATTTTCATCAAGTTTTTCCTCATTCAAGGTAACAGTGAATGGCAGCTAATATCATCTGTGAGTGCAATTATTACAATGTACAAGAACTATTTGTGTCACCGTTTCTAGACATTTTACAAACTAACACAAGAAGGTCAACTTTACAATTGTAGGTCCTATGTTACAGAAAATGTATTGATTATTTCAAGTCACCAAAAACATAACCAGTGTTGTGTTTTTAGTCATCTACAGTATAGTTGAGTCTGACTGTCCCTATAAGTTTGTTTTCATCTTATTTTGGGGTAGAAAACAACATCAAAACAGGAATTAAAAAAATAATAAAAAATTATATGATCTTTTTAAAATAATATACATGTTTGATGCTTGTCTATCCTTTTGTAACATTGCAAAGGCATGCCTTGTTCGAGCCTTACATGTAGTATATCGTGCCTTTTAAAAAGCTATGGCTTGTAGTGAGCATTTGCTGTAAGACATTAAGGGGACTGATGCATCTTTCTTCAAATGTCTGTACATGTGGGTGAACGCATAACATAACAATGCATGCTGTTTGGGCTACTTCACACAGCTATATACAGGTTCTGTGAGGTGCATTCCTGAGCAGGACGTTTGCTAAGGAGAAAAGTTTGTGCTTCTGCAAAAGCTGCCTGTTTTAAATGTAGCACTGGCCATTAAAAGTAACATGTCAAAATCATTAGCATGTACATAAGGATGCAAGAATTTGTGTATTAATACAAAATTATTATATATTGTGCAAGTTAACGTGAAATAAAGTCAACCTTTTATTCCTACTAAACTGTGTAGTAGTGACTGACATTTCATATAGTTTCAGACGTATCCTGACATCAACCCGAGCATGATTACAGAGGCTATTTGTAGGATAACAAAAGGCTGTAATTCTTGAACATTTATCTTAAATCTTTGTTCATTTCAACTGTTTCAAGGAGTTTATGAATGTATCATCTTTGTTTCTTATTTACCAATGCCAGTTAAATTTACCAGCAAATTAGAGTCAGACATGGCACAATTTAAATCACAAAATCTAAACTGCTCCAAACAACACAAATTAAGATCAATTCCTTTTATCCAGAGCTAGATATTTATCTTTGCGGTGTGTAGTGTGTGCACAGTCAAATAAAAACTGCAAAATGATCTATTGCACTGATATTGCAAACACATTTAAATAATAACTGTAAAAAAAAAGTATTGCAATTAGTAATGCTATTTAAACTGAAGATAAACACTAAAACTACTGTTTAACTGTGTACAGAAGATTACATTTTTATAGCATTGACTACTTTTCTGACATTTTAGTGTAAAACTGAGCAACCTAGCAAGTTTCAGGTCAAAATAGTTACAAATTGACTGTGTCTCTCACACCCAAGGCCAATGTAATTTCTAGCTGCTTAGATTCACACTGCTACTCTCCTCTCTCAGCCTCTCCTTTCACCTTTTACTAGTACTTTTTCCAGCATTGTCTGAAATGTGTTTGTGAGTGGAATTCAGTCAGGTTAGCTTCTCTTCAACCACTATACACAGCTTAGTAGCAAAAAGTTGATTTTGTGTTCAGTGTTATTTTGAGGGTTTATTGTTGCTTTAATACCAAGACAGGTGCAACAAGAAAACAAAACCTGGAAGAAAAAAAACAGACATAATTTGGCACAAGATGTAAGCTCAATATCAGTCATTGCATCCTTAATGTAAAAATAACACATCTAGATTTGTTTTAATAAATACTGATTAAATCTGCACTAAAGACAGTAACAGTAAACTGCACTCTTAGAATAAATAACTTTGTCCTCAAAAAAGGAGAAATAAGCTTATATAGATTTCTAGCTGTTTACAGTGTACAGTTGTCTCTTGGAAATGAAAACCACTTCTATGTTCACCATCTATTTCAGTTTTATCATGAGATTTAGCTTATTTAAAGACCAAGTATATTATAGTCTGCATAAAGTATTTAAACAAAAAGATACAACAAGAATCATAAACACAGGACCGAGTCTGTGCAGTAGTAAAGTCCTCTTCAACAAGCTGCTTCCTGCTAATGTTATATGTTTCCCAGGTTGCCTCATTAAAAGGGAATGAAAGTGGCTTTAGCACAATTAGCTGTTCTATAACTGTGTAAGCACTGGGACTATGGCTCCCAGTCACAGCTTGTCAGGGAACAGTAAGTGTGAGCACAGTACAAATGACAAACAGCATAGGGTCAGTGCAGAGACAATGAGGAAGAGACGGGAAGCCAGTCACTATGTTTACATGCAAAGAAGATGGAAGAAGTGTCTAATAGTTCTGTTGGAAAAGGCTGTTTAAAGTGTGTGTAAATGTAGATGTGCACTGGATAGATTTTCCTAACTTCACTCCTAAGACCAGATTTTTTTCTGTATTGTCCTGACTCTTTGAAATCCACCAACCATCTGCCATTAATACACCATTTAAAAAAAAAAGAATGATGTCATATAACTATCATTGGAAATTAAAAAAAAAACAAACAAAACATTAAATGCATTCTTAAATAATACATTAAATACTTAAATAGTTACTATATAAATGGATATCGACATGAATACTTTATTAAATAAATAAAATAAATAAATAAATAAATGTGTGAATATATTTAATACATTTATTTCACTATTTTATTTAACATGAATTTGTAGCAACGTCAGACGTTTGCCTGGGATCCAGAGCCCATGCTTCAGCAAATTGCAAATTGCAGATAAAACAAAGGAGCTGATTGTTCGTCTGTCATTTAGACCAAACTCTAACGTCACTTACCTCAGATTACATTTTTTCCTCCGCTCACTGATTCTGCAGAAATCCGCAATGTTTTTCAGTTCTACGTGATATTTTTTTCCATAAATTTTCCAGGTATTTTTTTTTTCTTCATCGTAAGCAGTCATGTTGGTTTTCATTCTAGAGACACTGCGGGTCCCTGATTGGCTTATTAATCTGTCAATCAAGCTCACCGAAATTTGAAAGTGGAACACATGACCAGATGATATGTCTTTTATATTCTATATTCAGTATTTTCCAGGTAAAGACTTTCTCTGCTCTGGTTTAAAACCTCAAGTTAAGAATCTCTGAGCCCCTGTCACATCTACGTTCAGTTATTTTTTGTTGTATGCAGACGACAAGTGGCCTGACACGTATAAAAAAGGAATTAAATTTGATGTTCTTGTGCATGTAAACGTAGTGAGTGATGCGCATTTTACATTGAGGAGCGCACCCCAATGTGATGATGAGGAGAAGCAGTGTCAGCGTCACCATGCTAGCAGCTAATGTACAGTTTTTGGAGAAAAGGGCAGTGTCTAGCCCTGTTCATGCCCAGCCTGAGCGCCTGTGAGGGGCACTGACGCGGCCCCATTGCAGCGGGACTCTTGTGGGACGTCTTGTAGAGGAGGCTGAGGCTGTGAGGGGGTGACCTCTGCACCAGGCCCTCCCTCAGTGCTTAACTGGGGCTCAGATTGGTCAGCAGAGGTCTGGGGGTTCACAGCAAGGTCTGCTGATGCACCTGCTGGGGGATGACTGCCTTTGTGTCACTGTCAGGTGCTCTCATCCGCTTCATGATGGTAGTGACTCGCACCGCTTTCTGAGGGACAAAGAAAAAAATGAAATGGAACAAATGAAGAGCCAAAATATACTGATAGATCCTGGTAAGTGCAAACACTTGAACCTGTCATTTATATGTTTATTTTGAGCAATTTTAATCTGGCCCGCCATTAGCACTTAGCCTGGCCGGTCGTAAGCACATTTCTTACAAATCTGAAACAAAATGGTACACTTTCTCGATCCACAATATTAAAAAAAACATCACAAATAAAGTTTTTGTCTGTCTCACTATACTTAGCATTAGCCCTCCGAATGTAAAACTTCCGATCTAGCTGTAGTCACTCTCCTGCGTCATGACTTTTGATTGGTGTTGTGCTGCACTGCTCAAACGGAGATACCAGATTAATCGACAGCATTGATAAATACTAGGAGATGGAGGCCAGGCATTTAACATTCAGTTGTTATATACCATACACAAGCACTCAGTCTGTGGAACTTTTGACTTGCTAATTTACAGTACACATGAATAGTTAGTTCACGATGCTTACCTTCCACTTGGCTCTGGCAAAGTTCTTCTCTATTTGTGCGCACACATTTTCCTTGATATTTTTATCTGAGGCAGCCCCACCAGAGATCCTAATGGAGGAAAGAGAAAAACATCTTTTTACAAACATCCGGCTTTTCAGAATTATTCACTTATGGTTGACTTAAAATATACATGTTAGAAGAACTAACTTTTTTTTAAATTTTGCGAGCAGACACAGGTACTGTAGCTAAGGCTATTGAATCAGTTTGGATAGAAATGTCGACAATTTATTTTTTGAAAAAAGAGCAAGAAGAAGCACTTTTTGCATTTGTAAATAGGATGTTTTTTGCATTACTCCCAACTGGATTCAGCAAGAACCTTATCTATGATTTTGTGCTGTGGTTGACTAAAACACCACTAAGGTCGGATGGGCGCTTCGTCCAATTAGATAGAAGTATTCCACTAGAAGTTTCTCCCTTTTGCAACTGCTTTTGACGAGAAGCTAACCAGATTGATTATGTGTAGAACTAAATTCAAAGTGATGCACATACTGTATCCATCTGCCGTGAGCCAGGTTAGTTATTACTTGCACTGTGTTTTTTTCTTTTGAATTCAGTAGATGAAGGGTTAACTTTGTCTTTGTGTCTAGAAAATAAACCCTAAAAAAATAAACTCTTTAAAAATATATATATATATAATATATATATATTGATTTTCTTGAGGCTACCATACATCCTAGAATTAACATTTTCTCTGGCCAATTGGATTTGAATTCCAGAGATCAGTCGCTTCTGTCTTGTTAATTTGCGGAAGTAAAAGGTCTTCATACCACTCATGGTTTATTGCTTCTTGTGCAGTCAGCCTCTGGTCCTGGTCCACCTCCATGAGACGAGACACTAAACTTTTAGCTGTCAACAGACATAAAAAAGAGAAGACATTGTTTTTGAATCCAAACTGAATTTTGATAGACTGCAGACTAAAGAAGGAAAGTACCTGAATCAGAAATTTCATCCCAATATGGAGAGTCAAACTCATAGTCTCCGGCTAAGATCTTCCTGAAGAGGTTTTTGTCATGGTTTTCATAGTCATCATCTTCAGTTTCATCGTAGAATGGAGGGTTGCCTGATAGTCTGAGGAGAAATGTCAAGAAACTTTCATAAGGAGAGTAAAGAAAGCTTTGGGCGCAGAATATACCGAACCTTAGTATTGATAAACACAGTGTTTTTTTACATTCTGGAGGCATGTAGTAGCAAACACAAAAGAAGGTCACAAAATATCTGAAAGCCTATATCAGTCTGTTTTGACATTAACCACACTTTCTACCTCAGAGACTGGATGTAAAGCATTTAGTTTAAATAGAGATGTTCAGCACAAGCTAGTTTCCATCAGTAGCCCCCGATTGGATTTGTAGTCTTTTACTTTACATAGTGATTTGTGTCAAGTAACTCACAGTATGTACATGATGACACCGGTGGCCCAGCAGTCGACTGGGCGACCATAGCGCTGTCTGCCCACCACTTCAGGCGCTGCAAGACAACATGAAGATCAGCTGACTAGGTTACAAACAGCAATGTGAACCGCACAGTCTTACCCAGGTACTCCGGTGTGCCACATGGCTCTTTGATCAGCCCATTCTCCAGTTTGGCCAAGTGGAAGTCACTGATCACTATTTTGGAGTGTTTCAGACGATTATAGTACACCAAGTTTTCTAACTAAAAAGAGAAACAAATACATTCAGCAATGGAAGAGCATCTTACATCCAGCAACACGACTAAAGAAGGTAAGGCATTAGTATTCTAAATGTCTGCTGTGATTTTCGTTCTCTGAAATTGATGTAATTGAGTACTTTGAGTTGTTGTTTTAAGATGGATATGTTTTTGCTAAAATGATACATGTCGTTGTCTTCCAGTATTTTTATGCATCAGTTTTTGTTCTCACCTTGAGGTTTCTGTGGACAATATGCAGTGAGTGAAGGTAGGCCACAGCTTCCAGGACCTGGCGCACCACATTGCTAGTGTCCTTCTCCGAGTAATATCCCTGGTCTAGAATCCAGTCAAACACCTCTCTGCCTGTGGCTCTGGAGACAGACGTTTGTTATCAGGGTAGCACAGTCAGTGCCGGTAATATGATCCTAACTCTATGGTCTCATAGGAGATTATGGCAAACTGAATACCTTGGCTGGTTGGTTTTAGTAAGACTTTCTGAGCAGCGAATGAGTGAGAAGGTCTGTCACTGAGCAGCTGAGTGTCTCACTCTCTGCACTGTTTCTTAGAAAGCTCTAGCTCCCTGCCTATGCTTTACTATACCTTTTCATTTATTAATGCTAGACTTGAAACAAAACAGCTCAATTTCAATCCCCAACCCCAAACCTGAACCTTACCATTCCATAAAAGAAAGTTGTCTCTAACTTCTAAAAAATGTCATCATGTTGTTTTCTTTTGTGTATTTTTCAAAGCTAATGACACCAGAAGTGAAAGTGTACAAAAGCTTTATTTTGAACTGCTTGGTAGGCATTTCTGCAGAGTGTCAGACATTTATCTGTCCCAGTTGTGTCACCACCAGCTTCTCTCTTCTCTCACATTTGGAGTAATATTTTTTTCTTCTTCATTTTGACTGTATAATCTTTTTCCCAGGTTATTTCAGACTTCATTCAATTGTATGCATTCAGAGATGCATAAACAGACTCATCATCATTCCATGATTAAAAGTCGACATTACACAGTGCACCTGAGATAGGAGAATAATCAACTCTCTGTAGAAATGCACAAGATGTTTCACTGTACTGATTTTCTTAATCCACAAATCCTCCAAGGACATCATACGTGTAATGAATCTGTAAATATTCAGTCATCCACAGAGTTTGGGCTGCAGAGAATACAAAAGCTATAGCAGATCTGCATTCTAAATGAGAAGAGTTCACAGTTTTCTTATATCCACAGGGCCTGAGGCTACAACATCTCATTTCCCAATAGTGTATAATTAACACACATGTACCACCCATACACACATACAGTATACAGTCCAACTCACAGCTCCAGGAACAGGAAGTACTCCTTTTTGGTCTCGTAGACATCCACCAGCTGGAGAATATTGGGATGCTTCACCCTGAGGACATGAGTCACACAGACAGACATGGGACGTCATGTACCTGGCTGTGGAGCAGCTCATGAATTACAAATGCTGTCAACATACAGACATAAGGCCCACACATGCACACAATATAGACCAGGCTGTAGCTGGCATGTTTTTGTCAAGACAGAAATATGAATTAAACAATTGTGTGGTTGTCATCTGGTCATGAAAGAAGTCAGAACAGAGTGCATTCTTCCCATTGTTCCACTTTAGAGCCCTGCTATGTTCACAAAAGACATGTTGTTATTAACTTTGACTCTAAGCTGTAATAAAATGCTGACTTGAATAGGTGGATAGAGGACTAGCTTAGTAAATAGCCATTCTAAACATCTATTACTTGTCAGTGTGCACAGTGCCAATTAACAAAAATCATGCCCTTGTTCAAAAGCTGACTTCAACAAGGACACAAAACAGACTAAAATAATCACTTTGGCACTGTTTGTGTCAGCCCAAGGAATCAGCACAATAACTCTTACTTTGGTGATATTTGTAATGAAGTAATTACTTTTACTTGAGTAAAAGTTAATTGTATTATTGTGAGTAAATACTCACTGTTTATCTAAAAATACTTTTAGACTCTTCTAGACCACAAGTTTGTACATTTATTTGAGAAATACTCACCACTAATTAAACAAATTATTTTGGCTACTGAAACATAAATATTTGAAATGAAGTCCTTATCATGTGTAGAAAGATCCTTCTCTTTTTCAATGCATCATTTCCAGAGGTGATTTAAAAACCTTCAAGCTTATAGTGCTGTTTTTTAATTGTTTGTTTCTAAAATTTTCTCCCACATGCTCATTTGCTTCTCATTTGCTTACCCAACTAAATAATTCCGGTCCACTGTGGAGTTAGATAACAATGAAATGTGTGAAAACTGTCTCACGTCTCCGACAATAGTCATTGTGTATTTTTTTCCTCTTATTGTGTAACCCTTTATTTTAAATTCTATGAATTGAAAGTTTTGTACAACTTACATCTTTAGTATCTGAATCTCATTCTTTGCTGCTTTGCGCACTTTCCGTCCATCCTTCTTAAGGAACTTCTTACATGTGTACATTTTATTGGTGGTTTTGTCCTTAGCTCTGAAAATCTCACAGAACTCCTCCCTGAAAGTAAGCACAACAAACATTTACTGCTCACAAAACTCATCCTATTTACTATTGCTGACAGAAAAATGACAAATAATATTATCTATCTATTATTGACCCTATTTTGTCCCGCCCACTTGGCTTGGAAATGCACTTCCTGTTTAGCTCTGTTAAGGTAGCTATCGTGTTTGTTTGTCTGTCTTGTGGGGCAATTTTAATTAAATATAATGACAGTTAAAATAAACCCATCGACTGATATCTACAGGCTAAATGCAGCTAAACAGGAAGTGCATGTCCTAGAAAAGTAGGCGGGACAAAATAGGGTCAATAGGACAATGGATAAAGGCATGATGATGTGATTTGAAAACAGAATAAACACGCAGTTTAGTAATACATTAGTCAATTTACCCCTTAATATTTCCAGGTCGAACATTTTCTTGACTTTTATTTAGGAGGGCCCCAACACTTTTTCTACATTAGTACCTGTTTGTTAACCAACCAATAATAGGAAGCTATCAAGTTCACAGAAATCTTTTAGAATGTAACAAAATCAGACACGAGCCTCTCTCAATAAGCTGACCTACAAAACGAGTTCACAACTCGATCTGACCAATCACACAACTCAAACGGACCAATCAGAACAACCAGGCTGCGGACTTCAAACATGAAAAAAATGAAACGAGATTTATGGGAGTAGATCAAATCTAAGCCAAAGGAAATGCGCTGTAAATACAAGTGAAGACACAGAAGTTATGCTACAAAGTTCATTTAAATATCATGCAACATCGAAATGCCAATGATTTTCGCGGAGACCCTGTCCGCAGTCACAATTTTTTCAACTAAAGCTCAGTTTATACTTTGAGGCTAATTTATAGTTCGGTGTCACTCTACGTCCTCGCTCAAGCTGCCATTAGAGCTTCTACAGAGCGTGTGACTATGCAGTTGATCCACATGGAAATCAAAGGCATATCCAAGGCAGCTCTCTGCTCTCTACAAGTAGTCACTTGAAACGCACAGAGGCTAATAATTCTGTCAGTGTCTGCTCTGCTCTAGTTTGTGCGCCTCCATTCTGTGCGAACTTCACGTGCGGGAGGCATAAACCAAGCTTGACGACACGAAAAACCTGATCCACTTGGAAGGCCCTTGAGGGGGCGTGTCTGCAAAATTACGTAACTTTGCCGCGTGGACCCTTGCCGATGCGTCAAGTATAAATTGAGCTTCACCTTGGCCCAGAGAAGGTTATGAGTTTGCTGTATGTTGCCATAGAGATCTGTCTACGAAAGAAAGTGATCCAGTTTCGTAGGACCTGACCAGGTTTAACCCAGAACTTACCACACTAAACCCTAGAACAAAGCAAGTTTTATTCCCTTTGACCCTCTGGTGAAAGGGAACTGCACTGACCCATCTAGATTAACTTTCATGATTAAAGCATAAAGTCAGATAGATCCACTATTCATGTAATGCATGTCTTTGTCATTTTTTAACTTAATCTAATGATGATAAAACACACATTGACTAAATCATGGTATAATAATATATGACATCCAAAAAAGGTACTTACGACTTGACAATCTGGCCCATGTCATATTTGTCAGTAACGTCTGTGGGACTGTGGTAGTCCTTCTTTTCCCCCATAGGGAGACAGCCAAATGGCATGGCTGTTTATGACCTGAGAGAGACACACACAGGAGACAAAGAGTGGACACTTAGCACTTTGTTTTTTGGACTCACACTGAGACAGATATTACACGGGTGATGACCTGCTGTTGTTTATGAGAAACAAATGGGTAACTTTGTCAGGAGAGTGAGCAAAGGAAGCATCAGAGGAGACATTGGTGCTCCCTTAATCAAAAGCACAGTTAGGGAGGAGCTTTTATTGAGCAGGGGAATAGATCTGCAGTTAATGTACCCTTGTGTTATTTCTACACAAGAACTGTGTGACTATTTCTATTTTTATTTATTTATGTATTTATTTTTTGAAGAACAATAAGTGATACAAAGTATTACATTTGTGTGCAAATCAGTGACAAACTCATTGGGCAATAAAGAACAATTTTTTTTTTTTTTTTTTTTGTGGCAATCATTGTTGCGATTTTAACTGTACCTCAAGTCAAGTCAATGTTTTTTTATGAAGCACATTTAATAGGACCACAAATGTGTAAATATTACAAAAAACACATGCACATAGAGCAAAGATAAAATAATACAAATGCCAAGGTTCTGCTCTTCTAATGTTAAAAGTCAGTGCAAACAAGTGGGTTTTCAATAAAGACTTAGAGATATTGAGCGATGGAGCTGAGAGGAAAAAAGGACTTCAAAATGTTGTCTGGAAGCAATGGGCTTAGTCTTGACCAATTGTTTGATGTGAAAAATACTTCACTGCATTGTCCAATCATTGTTCTGAAGTTAGTGATTGAAAGTTTTGCAAACTTGTTTAAAGGGTCCAATCAATATGAAATCTATTGTAAAAGGTTAAATGACATTCTGGCATCATTCTAAGACTGAAGCAATGGCTTATCACAGAATACATTGTCATGTTTCAGAAAATCATTGAACTCCAAAACTTTGGAGCCGGTGAGTAGGACTTGGTGGTCACTTTGTTGAAAGCAGCGGTCAGATCTTATAGTAATGGGATGACTCAGTGGCCAGTGGCCATAGCAATAAGAATATAAACACGAAGCAAGAGTCTCAGTGCATTGAAAAGTTTTGAAACCAGACTGATAGATCTCAAGGACATTGTTTCCATCAAGAAAGTTTTAATCGAAGAGAGTTCTGAGACAAAGGTCATCTGAAAATCAGGCAACAATTTGAGGGTTAAAAGCGTTTAGATTAGACTACTGCAGCCGAAATGTTGCTTCACAACTTGTAAACAAAATGTCACCCTTTTTGCAAGTAGTCAGAGTAGTGTTCACTTTGTTTCATATCTGGACGAGAATTACACACTCCATCTCCAACGCACCTGCTCCTTTAAAATTATGTGAAAAGCATCTACTTCACTATCCAAAAAGAAAACGTCATAGGCTCTAAATGGTCCGAAATAACTAACGGAGTGATCATATAGTGATGGACTAATGAGAACAAATGCTTTCTACTTTATTCTTGAAAACAAAACAAGAAATCCCCATTTAAGAAAGATTTCATTGTTGGAAAAAGTACACAAGGATTTTGGGCATTAGAGACAATAATCTGAGACAAATGTCTGTTTTTGTTTTCAGATTTAACTGTTCTTTGTTAGCGCTGCCACGTCTCCTTTGCAGTCAAAAGAAACAATGATTTTATCATGTTTCCATTTGGATTCTGTTCTCTTACATTCCTACATCTCCTACATCTGCCTGGCTGTGCATGTAGCATCATTGAAACAAACGTATCTTAGGACACTTGGGTCTTTTCAGAGCTGCAGTGTTGCACTACATGTTATTGAGTTATTTGTGTCCATTTCACAGTCAAATGGTCAAAATCCTTGAAAACAGCAGAGGTAATCCTGCTGGTGTGTAGCCACATCAAAACTCAAATTAAACGCTAAAAACAACAGTCATGTGATCCAAAAACAGCACAACAAGTGTAAGAATTTGACCTTTACCACATATACAGTATATACCACATGAGCACATTCAAGTTAACTGTGATTTAAAATCATATCTCGACATGTACTTCTATGGTCGTCTATACACCATCGTACACAGTACAGGAGAGCATCCCAATTCGAACAAGCTTAGCTCAAAGCTGGAGGGAAAATTTTGCAGTCAAATTTATTCTTTGATATTCCCAATCACAACCAGACATTTTGTGAGTATTTGAAAAGGCAGGTTTCAGCTAGAAGAGAAAATAATTCTCATTGTAGTTTCCTAGAAATCCTTTAAAATAAATGTATTGTTGATAGTGACTTGGCATTTACTATGGCCATCCTAGCCAGTATCAGTGTGCTATAGGGGGCCAAGACAAAGAGATTTGCAGAATTCAATCCACATATCCAGTAAAGATTAGTCGGGGCACTACAAGAGGGGCACCTCCACCATTTGTTCTTGCCTTGCCAAATGACACAATGACAATTTTCACTAGAACCACAGCCACCTCTCTGTAACCTCTTGTCTTTTCAGCAAAGTCCCATCCAAGTACTGGTAAGGTCTAGTCTTGTTAACTTCCAAGAATGAGCTTGGGCATTGACACACTGATGTGGCCGCCAGCATGTTACACTGGTGTTGATCCTGATTGTTAGTAACATAAGCTGCAGTTGAATCAATAGTAACTAACAATTGTTTCCACTTATGCCAAATTAAGGTACACCATTTATCTTTGTAGTAAAAAGTCTTTCTGATTTGCCTTGAATGATCCCTTGCACAGCACAAAGCATATATCTACAAATATGGGTGTTTTTAATGTTAAAGAAGCAAGCTTTATTACAGTGAGTAGGCCCACAGAGTAGATAATATTTTAAATCTTTCTGCATTAAAGTGAAGCTTGACAGATGCCAAGTTGTCTGAAGTTGAATCATGAGGTTTCAAACTGCAGATGGTGGATTGTTTTAGGAAACACATCAGATGGGGAAAGTCTAGAAACCAAGACCGGAAGATTACGAGTCAGAAATAGAAAATCATTACCAAAAAGCTCCTAAATGAAGAATCTTGTCAATAAATGCATCTCAGCTTTCACAAATTGAAGAAAATTGAGCACTCAAATCCAAATTTACTCAATAAGAGAATGGACTTTTTCACTCTAAAGACCAGACATGAGAAATAGTACGCTCTTTCCAGCAGGTCACATAAACCAGCAACAAAACAAGAGCATTTAGAATCACCATCATCCACCCCACTGCAACATTCTTCTTCTCCATGTTTTAAAAGCTTGAGCCAGCCCTGGGATGTACAAATCAATGGTTTTACAGCCCACAATGTGACCTGTCAGGCTCACTACACCTCTCAAGGCAAATTGTCTCCAATTAAAAGTGCTGTGGAGCAATTATCTGATGTAAAACAGCAGTTCAACGAGAGTGGCAACATGGCAATGGATTATGCCACATTAGAAAAGGGCTGGCAACGCAGAGACCGAGAGGAATGTGTCATTAAAAAAAAAACTAATGTGCTTCTGTCTAAATGTAATATCTCTGCACTTTAGTGAGTGATTTTATGATTTTGTGTAATACTTTGTTTTTGTAAAACAAAAAGGAAACAAGTCTAGTCGCTAATAAAAATCACCAAATTGAAAATGTGTGAAATAACTTTTCATCTTTCATGGCGAAATGCAAAGTTAATATTAGGAAAAACTGACAAATTTGAACACATTTCTTTCGAATTTACTCAACCTTGTCTGAAAATTTACGTTGCAATATGCGAAATTAAAACAATAATTTAATATTGCTACACATGCAATAAGACAAATATAAGAAAGCATCAATGTTTGTGAGGCTGTGGAAGAAGTGAGGATGATTTAAATAAACATTTCACTTTTTACTTTTTAAAAATTGTGTACTCCAACATTTTTCTGGCATTATCTTAATACAATTTCCAAAGTTTCCATCTTGACTTATCATCAGTCAAATGAGGGCAGCAGTTCCAGTCAGTCTAATTAGCTCACTTACAGTATAACGCTGGTTAATGTGACTCTTCTGAGATTTTAATCATGTTACACTGTTGTTTTTCATCAAAAACACTGTGAAATCCTTCAGCGACGCTCTCCTAAGAACAAACTAAAACGCAGAAAGCATCCTGCTGACTGTAGCACACTAATAAGTGTATTCAGCAAATCTTAAGAAATAATAGGACAAGAATAAGAATCAGTCAGCTGCTGTGTGGATCAAACATCACCCCATGATGCATTTTGGAAGGATAATGAAAGCTACCACTGCTGTGGATTCTGATGTGTATTCAGACAGTGGAGAAGCAGGCTCCAACCCTCACAACCCACACTACTAATTAACAACTCCGGAACAAAAACAAAAAGCTTTTTTTTATCTTTCCAAAGTCACAACGTGCCGCTTGTAAGTGAGTCAGCTAATTGCGGTGAAAGGAAATCACAACGCGGACACATCAGGAGACAGCGTTTTGAATCTGTGTATGCTTATTTTGGAAAAAATGGGGGTGAAAAATTACACAAATTCATGTTACTGTCTATTGTTCGGTTGTCTCTGAGGTAAATAACATGAGTTATGTCTTCAAAAAATGAATGTGATTGACTGAATCCAGCTCAAAATATGGCAATGGCGGACAATCAGAGAAGCAGTATTAAATCATTTTCTGCCCAAATATTTCTTAGTAACGTCAGTAGAAACACAGATGTCAGGAGTTATTTGACTTGTTCACAAGTCCTGAGGTAAATCTAACCCCATGTGAACAGGGCTTTACAGACTGCCTGAAGCACACTTGGTTCTGTAGTGCCACTGAGGACCCTCTTCTCACAGGCCTCACATGTCAGTGGTCCTGAGGGTAGACTAAAGAGGACAACACATTAGCCACTGACATCCTTGACATTTCTTAGGTCATAATTATTTTGTCGCAATCGCAAATCAAGAGGCCACCACAGACTCTCCTGTCAGCTGCAACAATGAGCATTCAGAATGATGCAAAGACTCTATGAAGAAAAAACAAACACAACAACAAAAAAAACATTCTGGATTCCGGAATGGAGACAAAGTGGAATATAATGTAATTTTTATAGAGAAACTTGAGATCAGATTGCACATTAGGCTGGTTTCACATTTTAGAATTCAATGATGTCATGAAGCAGGATGGAGGGCAAAAGACAGTTTTTCCAAATAATAAATGTTACAATCATTTTACTAATTTTAAAACTGCTGATTTATGAGGTGACTAAAGCCATTAACCTTTTGCATTACAAAAATAAACTGCATTTAAACCGTATTTTTTTTAGCTGCCCAGCAGATGATTGAAATATTATTGGCCTGTAGAGTGTCACATGTGTAGAGGGATATTCAGTTGACATCACTTTCCTCTACTGCGCATGCTTCATCTGGTTAGCAGGGGAAGCTTCTTTGAATAAAACAACGAAATGAGACGAGAGCTGTGTTTCCATCAGGTATGAACCAGCCTGACAGACGTCTGTCTCCTGAAGCTTGAAACTGTGTTTTTCTTACCATTTTTTTCACTCACCTGAATGTAATTTGTGGTACGTTGTGCTGTATTTGTTTAGTTGTTTGTGTTTTTACCACGAGTTGAGTTTGTGACCACGAGTCGGTAATAAAAGTTTGATGATGATGTAACTTTTAAATGTCATAGGGTCTAATTTCATTCACAATTAGCAGCTGAACTTTGGTTTTCGCACATTGAGAAACTCTCAGCTGTCAACAGCCTTAGCTCAAGTTGTTTCTCCAGCTTTTTCTGCAGGCCATGTTGATGAACAAAAAATCCCTCTAGAACCACTTTTAAAAATATTAAGCGTTTTGGTTAAAGTAAAAAAAAACAAAACTCAGATATTCAACACATTGTTCTTAGTGGTTATAATAAATTCTGGTTTTGATTTTTTTTCCAAAGCATAATCTTGAATTTGATGTTTACTAGAAATGACACTTGTCGTGCGTGTAGGATAAAAGCCACTGATTGTTTTTACTTGGATTTCTTAGAATTTTTAAATAGCTGTATGTGAATGTGCTCATTGTTTAGCAAACTATTAAGAACAATTTTGGGTAAACAGAGTCAGAGTGAGTATCATTTGTGTTCATTGTAGAGTTTGCCGTAAGATTTTGGTTTCCAGACTTGCCAGTCCAAAGCTCCATTGAGAAGACATGTGCTCTTAAAATGGTTCTTTACAGGTTGGATGTGCTTTAAAGGGACTGTACCTGATTTTTGCATCCTAAAATGTAAACAAACAGAAATAATTAATTTTAACCTTTTTCCTTCAGGCTACATGATTTCCTCACTTAGCTAATGCATTCTGAGCTTCAGAATTGTTCATCATGATGAGTTTTAATGTTTTTTCACAGCTTTTAGCAGCGAGGTGAGTCACTATGCTAACAACAGTTAGCCACAATGCTAAAAACAAAAATAGAAAAAGCTGCACACAAACGGGATTTTATTAGACATAGACAGGACTTTGGGGACTAATTTCCACCTGATTAGATACATTAACAAGGCATCATTGCAGGTTGGAAATTGCTTTTAAGTTATCTTGTTGCAAAAAAATCGAGTACAGTCCCTTTAACCATCTGAACTTTCATTTTTTAAATCAGACTTTGTTAGTCTGTAAAAGAGGCTTCTTTATTCGATTCTCAGGCTGTCTTCACATGGTTCACACCACATCTTTTTTTTTCATCCTAACTACAGACATAGTAGTAAAAAATAAAAAAAATGCTTTAAAAGCCAAACTGATAGCTGGGGTCAGTACAAAACCTTTGTCATGTGCCCTGTCGTTTGGATGTGCCATTTATGATACTGGTGTAACACATACCGGCTACAGAGGTCAAAGTGAAGCACCCTTTCTGAGTTGACATTTGTACAGAAAATAAATAACATGTGCACCTATTGGAGCATGCTTATGTAAGCAGGGAATTCAAGCAGTGAAAATTTATGGACTGTGGTGTCAGGCCATCTGAAGTGAGGAAAAATGTCACAAACACATTCTAGAGGGTAAATATGGTCAGAGGTGAATCTGATTTCTAGGGAGAGAAACCCAATCAAATGTGCTAAGTGAAAGCTATAGTGACCAATAAAAGAATGTCAGTGAAATAGATTTGCTACTTATGCTTTACAGTTATGACAAGCCCAGACTCCTAAGCAAGCTCTACCAAAAATCCCATTACACCTGTGCTTAAATCTTTGTCTTTCAGTGGCTCAGAGCACAGACTTTAAAACGCTACATAACAAAAAAAAAAAAAAAGAAATGCCTTAAACAACTTTCCATGTACATCAATCTGAATTGAGTCGAAGTGTTACAAGATCTGATGAGACTGAGCACTGTCAAGCAGCTGTAGCCTTCAATTCACGTTACAATTGAGCTGGACAGTTAACCGAAAAAAAGACCGAGTTCGAGTCACCTCAAATTATGTCAATTATTTGTTTGTGTTTTTTCACAAGCTTCATAAGCCTCTGTCTTTTTGATTGCCCTGGTTGCCTTGGTTCACATTGAACTGTCCTGCAAAATAATTTCCTTCACAGAAAAATCCCAAAAGAAAAAAAAAAAGAAAGACGTTTATGAATATAAAAATATCTGCTAATTTTCTACCAACAGCTTGTTTATCTGCCTTCTCTGATCAATTTGATATTCTTACAAAAAATATACAAGATGAATTAATGTGGAAGTCTAAACTGTGAATCCAGATTAAAATTAAAGATGAATTTCAATTAAAGAGCCTAAACAATGTTGGTTATCTGAAGAGCTTTCACAGAGCTGCTGATATTATGTGGAAGTCCCTTCTCATGCGTCCTTTCTAACATCACTAGCGTTGGTGCTGAGGTGGAGGTGGAATACTATGTGCTATAAATCTGGATGTTGCACTGCCTAACCCTCAGCACAGTGTCTCAGCAAAAGAGTTATTACTACGCCACTGTCAGGACGTCCCGATAAAGAGGCCTTGAGAGAGAAACAAATTACACTGACACTGTATCTCCCACGTTTTAATATCAGCCTCATATTAATAATGCTTTAATGGCAAAATGGACATTAAAGAAATGGATTTGAGTTTTTTGTACAGGAAAGACATAATTGCTCTGTCTATATATCATTTGTATGAAAGGTAATACGATGCTATGCTGTACTTTAGAGACTTTAGAGACTTGATATTTGTAAAACAAATACTAAATGCATGTGTGTGTTCGGAGTAATGATTTAGAGAAATGGTTGCCTATTTTAAAGTAACAAATCTGACCTGAAGTGATTAAATTCATCAAATTAACTTGCCAAAGTCTTTGAGTTAATTTGTCTATTCTGGATTAAGTAGTTATCTTAAAAATCCTTTAGGGTTTTTTTAAATTATTATTATTATATTTTTTTAATAACTTAAAAATTGGGTATGGCATACAGATAATTTAGGTGAAAATGTGTTCAGTTGCCTCCCATTTATATGTAATAATAGAGCATTTGTTCCCAAAAATGCATTTATTTATTTAGTTATTTTTAGTTAAATTGTGGCCAAGAGTAGTGGGTTTGTTAGCACAGGCATCAAAGACGGTGAAAGCAACAGGACTGGCATTGCACCGGGCTTTATGGGAATTTTCCTCTGTGAGTCTGAGCCCATGATTAGGTAAATAGGCACAACATAAAAATTGCTATAAACCTAAAGGGCTTATATTATGCAAATCAACTTTTGTAAGTTTAGAATTCTGTTCTAACATTGCTCCCAAACACAGCTGAAGTGTTGTCTGTGAGATACTTTTGTTCCCAGCTGAGCCTCAGAAGACACTTTTCTTCAACATTGTTTTTAAGTCTATACATCATCCAGACTCATTCAGAGAATTTTCCCCAGCATTGGCATATGCGGGCAAGATTGATTTTATTGATTCCCTTGTGTATTAGCAGGTATACTCAACTCAATTCTTGACATGGGAAACACATTCCAGTGGTGCACAGGTGCATGTTTGAAGGATGGGAACACAAATAGTGCACCAAATATTGTTCATTAAGTAAAATCTAGTACTGTGCTTCAGTTGTTACAGTCATAGCATGACATTATATGACTTATCCTGATGCAGAAAGTAGTGCATTTTGAAATAATCTTTCGAGTGTGTACTGCATGTGCCTGCAACTCTCATCCTCCTCTAAGGAGGATGAGAGTTGAGCTGGTGGCATAGCTTATGACGAGTGGGTGCATACACAATTGAATTAATTATTCATGTCTGACAGTTTCTTCTCCCTGGCAGTCTCAGAGGGCCTGTGTTGTATGAGTGTTGAGGAGTGTCCAGAACACATGTTTCCCCTCAAAGCACTCAGACACATGCGCAAAGTGTGGAAAGTGCATGGAGGTAAAAATCACTCTAAATCAGGGGTGTCAAACTCATTTTGACAAAGGGCCACACTGGCATCGGGTTTGTCCTCTAAGGGGCCGGTTGATACCAAAATTAACCATACTAATCTTTGACATACTACAATTAATAGTCTCTTGTATTAGATTTTTGTACATTTATTGATGTGAAAATTACATTTTGCATTAAATTTCAGACAAATAATGTATTAAGTTACAATTATGTAACTCCTATTACTCCTGGCACTAATACCAAATTAAAGTAACCTTATAAGACCCTGAGGGCCGCATAAAATGATGTGAAGGGCCGCATCCAGCCCCGGGCCTTGAGTTTGACATATGTGCTCTAAATAAAGCCTTGGGCTTATGAGAGCTTGGACAGTATTGATATGATTTTAAGGCTTTCATCAATCATCATTATCATCATCATCATCATCATCATCATCATCATCATCATCATCATTATCATCATCATCATTATCATAATTGTTTTACAACTGATTGGTGCAGCCTGACTTTAATCGACTTAATATAGTGATTAACTTTGGGGATAGTGCTTAAAAGCACTATACAAAGTTTTTGGAACAAAATAACTTACATTTACGTCTTCAAGGTATCTATTTTGGGTAAAAAATTTGTCTTCATTGCCCTGCTTAAGTCTGATATAAAGCATTTTGCTTCTCAAATTCAATATCTTCCATTTGTAATGCTTTCAACCCTAAAAACCTAAAGTTAATGGTTAGGTAAAGTTTAGGCATTATAATTTACTTACTCTACGTACATAATTGTGACTTATTTTCTACTTTCTACCATAAACAATCATTGTCTTTTTTACTATTATTTTTTTTTATCTCATTATTATTGACTATGGTCTTGATCATGTTGTAAACATCTCCATATAATTAATGTGTTGATGCTGCACTCATTGTGTAATTAAAACATGCCGGAGTCTATTTTGTCCACTGCATTTAAACTGAAGAGAGCAAAGTGTGCTGCAAACTGTGTACTGGACAAAAGCTCTTACTGTAAAGATATTTCCCATGTGAATCCACAGAGGCTGCAGTCGAAGCTGATTGTTAGAACAACTCTAATAAGGTTAGTATGTACACAAAGTGATGAGCAGGTTTTTTGACACACAGGGATCTGGAACTGCCAGTTTTTCTGATCAACCCGAAGTAGTTGCCAAAATTGTATAGGCTGTACTACACTATTTTATTGGAGAAAAAAATAGTGTGATTAAAACCCTATTTTCTTAGTGTAATGGTTGGGGCAAAAATCATAGGCAGCTCAGAGAGAAGTGAGCCAATTGACAGAGGGTCAGAGAGGTGCAACGAAAAGATCCGTAGCAAAGAGGTACTGCCAGATGCCCATACCTGAAGCACTTGAAACTGCCAAGCAAAGGCTCCAAGCCTTACCAGCTGCCTAAAAAAATACACAAAAGATAATGAAGAAGAATAAATCGGCTGTTCGCACACAACCTGCGAAAGTACTTTCAGTGGCAGGTAATAACAGCAGAGCAGACCCACCTAGTGAGCGTAAAAGCCACTATCCAGGATGAAACATCCAAGATCCTTAAGTACATCAAGGACAAGGCCCCAAGAGATAACGTGCTCAGTGAATGTCTCAGACAGTGGAGAGGATGAGGTGCTGGAGGAGGGACCATTATGGGAGGACAACCCCCTGTCGGAACGTAACTGAAGTCGCTGATCTCAAGAAATCCCTACCAATGGCTTGAAAGGGCTGGGCTGAAGAATAGCACAGAGGCACTCATCCTGGCTGCACAGGAGCAAGCCTGAGCAGCAGGCCATAGAAGCCCAGCTCTGGGATGGCCGGTACTTGTTTTTGCCATTGAGCAGGCTTTTTAGGACTTGCCTTACTTGGAGGTATTTGGCTGTTGCGGTTTTCCTTGTTGCTGTTCAAGATTGCCAAGATTGTCCCCATCCAACTACATTTCTCAAGCCCGAGTAACATCCCAATGTCAGAGCTGTAGATTCTGGTGGTGTGGATCAGTGAGTTAGTGTCTCATTTGCTCTTAGCATACAGCTTGATGTCATTCATGTCAGTATTCATAGCCAATGTTGTTGATTATTTGGTCAAGGGGGTTCAGATACGTATGCCAGAACAGCAGTAGGGACAGTGTGTCTCCTTGGTATACATCACATTTGATAGATACTTGGGAGGGTGGCTTTCCATTGGCTTCAGGGGTGGTTTTCCACAACCTCATCGTTGTTGATGTTGTACAGCTCCAAACATTCAGTGATTCATGTTTGTGGCATGGAATCATAGGCTCAATCCAGGCTGTGCACAGGTTGGTGTGTCAGGTTCTGCAGACTTGGGAGACTGTTGCGCTTGGACGAAGTTGACATGATTTTGGTAAATGATACTTATAACTGCAATCTCAGTGTAGTTACTGTTAGTACTGTGACTAGAGTTTACAGGGTTAAGGCACTGAAAGCATGATTAAAGCTGTGCAATATATCACATTTTAGATAATAAGGGCAATGGGCCTCATTCATGAAAATCTTCGTA
Organism: Mugilogobius chulae; assembly: GCA_038363315.1. Taxonomy (NCBI): domain Eukaryota; kingdom Metazoa; phylum Chordata; class Actinopteri; order Gobiiformes; family Gobiidae; genus Mugilogobius; species Mugilogobius chulae. Next base: position 30,929,868 of record CM076405.1, on the reverse strand, counting down.
AAATCTGTACGTAACTTTCACTTTAAGAAGCTGCTGCGAAACTCTACGTGTGATTCATGACGGGTTCGTACCGAGCCAAATTCCTTCCTAAGAGCCTTTACGCCAAATTCACCAAACCATAGCTACGAACGATTATTTACATAAAAATGAATAATGCCATACTTCCTTATATGGCAAAATGGGCCGGACACAGTGCGTCATTCACAAGATTTTCTGCTGGAGCTGGGAGGAGGAAGCGCTGCTGCGGGAGGAGGAAGAAAGGCAGCAGCGCTTTTGCTGATTAAAAAACGTCAGCGTCTTTTAAAAATGTCCAAACTCACATGAACACACTCAGAGGAAAACATGTTCAAGTCACAGATGTATTGAAATAACGCTGGGCTTTTGCCGTTTATATCGCGTTTCACGTCGCGGTAGAACGCGGCGTGTGGGGGGTGCGGGGGAGGGGGGGCAGCGGCTGTAGCGGGGTGCAGAGTCAGCAGCACCGTGCGCTCTGGTCCTGGGGAGACACAGGGACATGAGTCCTGTGGGGTCAGAACACAGAGGCTTTGAGGCTGGGACAGGCTGCTGCAGGTTTATTAAAGGATCATTTTATGCATGAGTGACGACTTTTTTGTTTCTAAAATTATTTTACATACAATAATTTATAAAAATACATAACCTACAATCATGTAGGAATAAAATTTTTGACTGAATTCTATAAGAAATAAAAATCTGAAACAGCTGATTTTTTGTTCTTACGAGTGCTCCTCAGTGTTCGTAGAATTTGTTCTTACAGACGAACATTTTCCGTTAAGAACAAATTTTGTGAATGCCAAAAATGTTCGTAAACAGCCCTTAAGAACAAATTTGTTCGTAAGAACGTGTCGTGAATGAGGCCCACCGTAATGTTTAGAATATGCAAACATTTAATACTGTGAAGTAAAAAAAATAAAAAAAAAATCCAAAAAACTAGACAAGGTAAGTGATGATATGTAGAGTAGATTTTGAATTTCTACAAAAAGGTTTGCCAAAGAACAGTATTGTTTAAAATTTCAGGAACATTTAGAACAAAATAAAATACAAAAACAATATAATAAATAACAATATTTGGGGGAGACCACTAGAGGCGCAGGATGGAGTAGACGTGCGCACCACGCCGTCCTACATTTATTATAAATCTACTTAATAATTTGCACAACCGTCTAAAAATTCGACGCCCTGTGTGTGGAGGAAGAATACTGAGCAACTTAGCCAAACGTTTCTCAGTCAAAATGCCTCCAAAGACAAACAAACAAGCTGGTGCCCTCAGAGGCTAGCAGGATGGCTACCAAGCTAGCAACCCAGGTACAGAGACCACCTCCACGAGCAAGATTACGATTGATGCAAGTACTCTCGAAGCTTTCCGAGACATTGTTAAAGAAGTGATTAGAGAGGAAAATGATGGGCTGCGAGAAGAAATCAAAAGAGCGGTGGGCCCCTATTAAAACAATGCTCGAAGAGTGCGATGCTAAGCTACGTAGCCATGAGGCCGGACTCTCGGAGCTGGATACCCGGATGGGAGCCATAGAAGCCAGTTACACGGAGATACGCAACAAGTACGATAAACTTTTGCGCAAAAACTGACGACTTAGAAAAATGCATCGAGACGCTGTAACATCCGCATTCACGGAGTCCCTGAGGGGTTGGAACAGGGGAATCCAACCAAATTTGTTGCTGAATTGCTGCGTGAAGTGCTTGGTGGAGGACCGAACGGATTGGACACCCCCCCGACCCTTGATAGAGCACACAGAGCGCTGGCACCACGACCATCTGAGGGAGGAAGACCACGGCCCTTCATCGCCCGTGTTCACTACTATCAAGAGAAGGAGCGTATTCAACGCCTCGCCAGAGAGAGGGGTCGGCTGGAATACCGTGGAAAACAACTCTTCATCTTCCAGACTACAGCGCGGACCTGGCCAGACGCCGTGCGGCATACAATGACGTTAAGACGATACTTCGAGACCAACAGGGAGTCCGCTACGGTCTTCTATACCCGGCCAGATTTCGTGTGTCCATGGACGGTGAAACGAAGGTATTTGACTCTCCCAAAAGCGTTGCGGACTTTATAAACGCGAAGTTTGGCAAAGAAGACGAGTGAGGTCGTAAGTTACTCCCACAACACACGAAAAACTTTGCTCTGGCGTATACGATGGGAGAATAATTAAAATATATTGTTCTGTTTTTAGTTCGTCATGTTATATAGATACATTTCAATTCTGTTCTGAGAAAAAATGTACATAGACATGTTTGTCATTTTGTTTCCTGCGTGGGCGGGCCCATGCGAAACTGCCTTAACGCACAGGGATATCTTCTAAACATCTAAACATTTTTACACTTGATTTTTCACTTTTTTATTATTATATTTTACTTTATTTGAATCTTTTTCTTTTTACTTTATTTTCTAATTATTCATTTATTTAGTTATTCCTATTCCCTATATATTTACACAGAAATTTCAATATAATTTACTTTTTATTATTTTTATTTATTTTTTTATTATTATTATTATTTATTTATTTTTTATTTATTTTTACTTATTATTTATTTTTACTTTATTATTATTATTATGTATGTATGTATATGTATATGTGTATATATGTATATGTGTATGTGTATGTATGTATGTGTGTATGTATGTGTATATATATATATATATATATTTTTATTTTTTATTTTTATTTTTTTTTTATCTTTATATTTAAACTTTTCACCTTAGGTGTGCAAATAAGACCTGTTTAATAACATAGGATCGTGGGTAGTGATAGGGATAAGGGGTCTCTTTAGAAGTAGTTAAGCTTCAGGGATTGGGTGTTGTCAGTTGGGGACGACACTTTGAGGATGGGATCGAGGGTGGGGATTGGGGGTTTAATTTTTGTGTTTTTTTTGTGGGTGTCGTTTTTGTCTTTCTGCTTTTTTATGTTGGGTTTTTGACAACCGTTACCCTGTTTTTTGTTTTTAGTATAACAGGACAGTGGAGTATGATTCTGAATAATTTTGAGTTTGAACTCTGCAATGGCGACATCTACCAGTGATAACCTCCTCAAGTGAGTAATGGCTGCAGTAGTAATTTTATTAGCTGGAATGTTAAAGGATTAAATCAACCAAATAAATGTAGTAAGGTACTTTCCATCTTCCACCATCTTAAAGTTAATATAGCTTTGTGCAAGAAACACACCTTAAAGATAAACACCATTTAAGACTAAAACGAAGCTGGGTTGGACAAGTTTTTCATTCCAAATTTAGTGCTAGAGCAAGAGGCACTGCGATTCTAATTAATAAAAAATACCCATTCAAGGTTGCTGATACACAAATTGATACCAACGGGCGTTACGTTATTATAACTGGGACTTTATATAATGTCCCCTTATTTGGCCAATGTTTATGCCCCCAATTGGGATGATTATACATTTTTTAATACATTTCTACATTCTTTACCCCAAATTAATACTCATTCTCTAATATTAGGAGGGGACATGAACACAGTAATGGATCCAATTTTAGACCGTTCTTCACCTAAAAATATTCCAGTTTCCCAAATCCACACAAATATTAAAAACCTACTTGTCCTCACACGGAGTAATAGATGTGTGGCGATATCTTAATCCCTGCTATCAAACAGTACTCTTTCTTTTCACCGGTTCATCAATCTTATTCTCGAATAGATTATTTCTTTTTGGATAAAAAAATGATACCTAATATAAAAACATGTAAATATGAGAGTATAGTCATATCTGACCATGGCCCTCTGGTGTTGGAATTAAGTTTCCCTAACAATCCCCTTAACTTATACGTGGAGACTTAATCCTTTACTATTATCAGACAAAGCTTTTGTGAATTATATCACGACACAGATTGACTATTTCTTAGAAACAAACACTACCACAGATGTGTCCTATGCCACAATCTGGGAAAGCCTTAAGGCGTTTTTGAGGGGCCAGATAATTTCATACTGTTCACATAATAAAAAGCAGAAACAGAGTCGTATTATTGAATTAATGGGCCTAATAAAACAAATTGATACTCAACATTCACTGACCCCATCTTCAGACCTACAAAAACAACGACTAATTCTCCAAACTGAATTTAACCTAATATCAACCCAACAAGCATCACAGATGATCCAGAGATCAAGGAGGTTATGGTATGAGAGTGGGGAAAAAGCTTCAAAACTTTTAGCACACCAGCTACGCAAATCAGAATCTGCTCACTTTATCTCCGAAATTAAAACCCAGAATGGGGAAATCTCGTCAAATCCTAAAGAAATTAATAAAGCCTTCCAGTCATTTTATTCCGATCTTTATAAATCCGAGTCCGCTCACTCCCCAGAATTATTTGAACGATTTTTTAAGGATTTATCTATTCCATCCTTAGACTTGGAGCCAAAATCCCTTCTCGAGGAGGCAATCTCCATTGAAGAA